>PYHW01009595.1:31351-49772 GCA_013186435.1 Turdus rufiventris
CAGCTCTCCTGGAGCCCCTTTAGGCTCTGCAAGGGGCTCTGAGCTCTCCCTGGATCCTTCTCCTCTCCAGGTGAGCACCCCCAGCTCTCCCAGTCTGGCTCTAGAGAAGAGGTGCTTTCCCTTTTTTCTGCTTTTTTAGAATTGTTTTGGTGATGACTGCATCCCTGGTTTTGACCTGGTAGAGTTTTAAAGGCACACTTGTCTTTCATTACACTAAGTCTGAGCTTTAGGGAACTGCATAAAGATTCCACAGCAATGCAAAAAAAAAAAACAACCAAAAAAACAAAAAAAAAAACAACAACGAGAAAATCCCCGTGCCTGCAATTCCAGATAGATTTCCTAGGATTTTATTATTAACACTTTGTGTAATGCCCTGAGGGGAGTGAGGAGCTCTGTGGTTGCCCAGTGAACCACACAAAACAGAGAAGCTGTGCCCCAAGGGACTTGCAGGTTAAAGCTCTGAGTGGGTACAAAACAATACAAATAATTGCCAGGTAGGCGATCCCGCAGGCAGCTTCCAAGCCGGAACGTCTCCTGGCACAGGAGCTCTGGAAAAGGACTGGGGATGGGATGCTTATCACAGCTCAGCAGCAAACTGCTCCAGGAACAAGCAGCAAAATGAAGACTCAAGAGGAAATGTCAGATTAAAGGGAAGAGCAATTTGTTCCCAACGTCTCATTTGCTCCTAATGCTCTGCGGTCTGCAGGTAAGCAAAGGAAAACAGAGGACTGGAATCACTGAGGTTGGAAAAGTCCTCTGAGATCACCGAGTCCAACCACTCCCCAGCACTGCCAAGGCCACCACTGACCCGTGTCCCCAAATGCCACATCCACAGGGCTTTGAAATCTCTGCAGGGATGGGGATTCCACCATGCCCTGGGCAGCTGTGCCAGGGCTGGACAGCCCTTTCCATGAAGAAATTTTTCCTAATATCCAATTTAAACCTCCCCTGGTGCAGTTTGAGGCTATTTGCTCTGCTCCTGTCACTTGTCACCTGGGAGAAGAGCCTGACTCCCACCTGGCTGCACTCTCCTGTCAGGGATGTATCAGCCCAACACACAGCTGGCTGTCCCCAGCCCCATCCTGCTCCTCAGCTGAGAGGGAAGTGCTGTTGGCTGGGGTCTCAAATCCATATTGGAAGGCTCAGAAGAGCTCATCAAGAAGTCCTAGAGGAAAAAAAACCAAATGCCAAACAGCAAAGAAATTCTTGCTTGATGCTGAGCATTACAACAGCATAGAGAAAAGAGAAATAAAGAATCACAGAATTGTTTGGGTTAGAAGGGACCTTAAAGACCATGGGCAGGGACACCTTTCGCTACCCCAGGTTGTTCCAAGCCCCATCCAACCTGACCTAGGACACTTCCAGGGATGGGGAATGTCCCCTCATCCTTGCATTTAGCAGGAACACAGAAGCTTCAAGAAATGTTGCTTATCCCCAATTACGCTCTAAAATCCACCTTAAATCTGCTTGCTAATTTTGCTTCGCCTCCTTCCAGTCAATCCTGCACTGCCCTGCTCTTTCCTTGGGTTTGCCCTCTGCTGATCCCTCCTGCTGCCTCCAGAGCTGGGTGGTCCCTCCAGCACCAAGTGACCCCATCTGAAATCCCTGCAGTGACTGAGCAATGCCAGCTCGGGTTCATTTTCTCCATTTCCCCACATTTCATGCCCTGAGAAAAGCAGGAGGGTGGGGCCACGGAGATCTCCAAGAAGTCATTCCAAGCACAGGTGAAGGTCTGAGGTGGGAACTCCATTTTTCATTTGGAAAAGCATGGTTGTGGTAACTCCAAAGCGAAGCAACTCCACTTCCTGCATCTTTGAATATTGTGGCTGGATGACCCTGGACCTGATAAAGCTTCTAAGAGGTTGTGATAGAAGCTGGAACTGTGATAATGGAGTTTTTAACACTTTTCCTCCATGTGGATTCTATGATGTTGAATGATAAAGCTGAGCCCAGCCAGGAAAAAAAAAATTGTCTTTCCACTTCATGCAATCATTTATTTTCACAAAGAGTTGAGACTTCATATTTGTGAGACTGTGGATTGTGCCTCAAATCAGTGAGAGAGGATGGAACAGACCAAAAAAAATCACAGAATCATGGAATCATATAGGTTGGAAAAGTCAGCCCAGCACCACCACCATAAATCACATCCTCAAGTGCCACATCCATGTCTTCCAAACACTTCCAAGCATAGTAGTATTAAAAAATAATCTATTCTTTAACTGACTTGGAAGCCAGGCTGAAATAGAAGCAGTCCTTTAAGTACTTGAAATAAAACCAAAATAATTCAGTGTTGATAAATAAAAATAAATGCACTTGGGTAAAATAGAACCTAACAGGAAATAGTATAAAATTAGAAAGTCAGGATGCATTTCAGCAGTTCATCCAGCCTGTTACTGGATGTTATTGATGCTTCTGCAGATCTAAAAGTGGTTGGACAATTTAAAAAGCAGCATATCACACAGAGGTTAAAAAGAAATCCCTGTAATGTGATTGGTCCAAAGCTCCCCAAAATCGAGCGTGCCAGAACTATTTACCATTAATTCTAACTACCCTTCATCAGATTTCTCAGACATTTCTCACCTCCTTCATGCAAACACGACCTTTGCTAAAAGGAGGTGTTGATTTAAGCTGGAAGGGAGGCTCAATGGGAAACAGGAAAACAGCCCCAACAGTATAAATGACCACTGAAGAGCATTTAGAATAATATTTTGTGCTGAAGCAGACAAGCAGCAGCCACAGAGAGGAAATCACCTCTGGAAAAGTGGCAACAACATCCAAATGGAAGCAGTGAGAGTAAAGTGTGGATGGCAACCATTAACATGACTATTTTTGCAGCAATCAACACCTCCTGGAGGGAAAAAAAAAAAAAAAAGCAAGAATCCATGCTAAGTCATAGGTGGTAAGAAGCCAACACAGCACTGAAGAGGAGGAATTGTTCAATTATTATCCTGGCTATGAGCACTGCAAATGCAGGCACTGACATCCATGTTACAACCTGTTAGCCACAGCAGCATGCTGAAGGGATTAAAAGCTAATGACAGGCCACCATCCCTCTTAAAATCCAGTGCCAGGCCAGGGGCTTCCACTTGCTCAGCTGAAATATCCACAGTTGCGACATCCTTGTTTGTTCCTAATGAAAGAGGTGATTCACTTTCTTTCCAGGAGAAAAGCGTTGATTAGAGCTCAGAACCGCCCCCAACATTTAAAGCAGAGGGGGGAAAAAGAATACAAAGTGAGGTGTAAAAGGAGATGGGAGTCGAGGGGGAAATCAAAGCAGGGAATTCACCAGGAGGTCGAGATTTTATCAAAGCGATTGGTTCATTAGGCAGAAAATCTGACTGTCATTAACACGGCGCTGCAGTGCTTTTTGTTAGTGAGTTCTTCAGGGCACACACCTTTGTATTTCTACTCGTAAAACACCAATTAGTAGCTCGGGCAGACTACAAACAAATCAACATTAAAACAAAGCAGTGAAACAGAACCATTTGTATCTCCTGCTAAGCCTGGAGTCATCAGGATAGATTCAGCTCCCTGGAGAGAAAGCACATTTTTCATTCCCTAACAGTCTTCCCCTCTTTGCTGCACATCTGTAGGAGTTAAAAAGCACAAATTTGGATTTATCTCTCTGCTTGGGCTCAGAGGGACTTCACCATGGGATGCTGCTCTGGGAATTCTTGTTACAAGTTTTGTGCGTGTGTATTCAAGCTGGTTTTCAATTAATAACAGTGTAATTGTTAAAGCCCACCCAGCACAGCCAGGCATCACTGCTTGAAGTGAAGGAACCTGCTCGACATCCTCTGAAATGCCACATTTGGGATTAAAAAACGGCAGGAAGGGTGGAAGGAGCCAGACCTGGTTCAGTCCAGTCCATATGGCAGGAATGGGAAGGGTTTCTGACACCATCTCCAAAATTTTAAGGGGGTTTGGTTTGGAGGATCCATTTCCTCTGATCCTGGTTCTTGTTCCCTGGGAGAACAGCCTGACCCTCACCGGGCTCCAACCTGTTTTCAGGGAGTTGTGCAGAGCCACAAGGTCCCCCCTGAGGCTCCTTTTCTCCAGGCTGAGCCCCTTTCCCAGCTCCTCAGCCTCTCCTGGGGCTCCATTCCCTTCATCTCTCAACCCTACTCATCTTCTCCCCTCTTCCCTCTTCTTTCTAAACAATATTAAATGTCTTTTTCCGGTTTAACTCCCTAAAATATGTTCAGAGGGAAGGTCAGGCACAGCAACAATCTGCTGTTTCAGGGTCACAGTAATGGTTAAGATGCCAGACTACAGATTCAGAGTCTGAGCCTGCCATGATTCATGCTGAGGGCTGATCAGGTTATACTTGCTGTAAGGAGAAAAATGGTAATTTAGCCTTGATGATTGAGAAAACCTGAAAATCTGCCAGCCTCATCTCTGCCTGGAGTGCCAGTAGCTATTAAAGCTTTAACCAGGGACACAGGCAGGAATGCATGATTTGGGGTTTATGACTCCTGCAGCAACGTGAATGTCAAAGGTTGGGAGAGAACGATGGTCTCACCTCCATGTTCGACTCCCTGTGGTAAAGAAATAATGATTGGAAACAGAAGCAACCAAGATCCATTTTGTAAAGAGCTGGAGAAACCTTTCCATGTTAGCCAGGCACACAACAGCCTGTGGGGATGATGTAAAAGAGCACCCAGTTACAGTGGGATTTTTAATACATCTGTCAAGACTCACAGGAGCAGAGCTGATCCCTCTCAGAGTAAAGATGATGGATTTCATGAGCTCTTAAATCCTCTCCTATTGTGCCAAGAAACCTGGACAGCAGCTTGGGAACAGACTGAGAGAGAGCTCTCCTGAAGGAGTTAACCATTCAAACAGGTAATATCTGAATTTTGAAAGAATTTGGCCACCAGAGCTATTTCCCTGCAACAGTTCCGAGGAGCTGCTGCCAATGCTAACATGGGGAGGCAGCTACTGACAGGTCTCATTTTGCCCAGTCTGATGCTGCCATTGACACTCACGCAGACAAGCCAGCACAAACAGGAATAAAAGGCCACCCTTCCATGGCAACCCTTCTCAAGGAACTAAGGAATTTACCAACAGCCCTGAAATCCCTGGCAGGTGGTGGGATTAGCTTCCCAAATGTCCTGGGGCACGGAAAAGCTGATGGGACTCACGTAACAACAGCTCCTATCACGCTGCTGGGCAGCTCCAGAGATGAGTGACAGCCTCTGCAAATATCCAACAGGAATTACTGGGCCATGTGGCCTTTCAGGCAAGGGATGTGGAAAGTTGGGGATAAATTGCAGTTGGAGGTCAGGGTCCTTCTGAGAGGACAGAAATTTTTGCAGAACCAAGAGTTGCTTGAATTTTTCTTCAGGCTCGACAGCAAATGGCAAATTTCTTACACAAGTTACTGGATGGGATAGTGGAAGGTGTCCCTGCCCATGGCAGAGGGCTGGAATTAGATCATCTTTAAGGTCCCTTCCAACCTAAACCATCCATAATTCTAATTACCATCCAAATTTCTCCCTCTGCATCTTCTACCCCAGTTCACCAGCTAACCAGCTCCGTGCTAGTGCAGAAGGCAAACGTGATTCAGAGGGAGGAAGCTGAGCTCATTTTGCCAAGTCCAGGGGAAGGGTGAGCTGTGCACAAGAATGTTCCCTCCCAGGCTGGGATCTTCACACCCTGTGCTCAGACCAGTTCCCAGTTTTCCTGCCTTGGAGAAAAGGGGGATGTGGGTGTAAACTGGGAGCTGAACTCCCAGCTCCAGCTCCTCTGCTTCTCAGAAAATTCAGCAGCATCCCTTTATTTAGATTTTGAATTCAAAATTTTGGCCTTTGGTCCATCACTAGTTTGAAGACTGCAGAAAACCCTTAATCTCAGCAAATTTAACCCGGTCTCACGTTCACGTCACTTTAGAAAAAGCTTTTACAACATTCCCCAGAGGTTGTGCTTTGTCTTTAAAGCGGAGCTGACAATAACATGAATCCCGGAGAGCTGAGATTCGTGGAAGAACAACAATGCAAAGGTGTGAGGATGATTCTGGAAACACCAGAAGACCTGCAGAGGCATCTGAGATCCTGCTATCAGTGACAGGTTAGCCAACCCCACTGGGTACAATTTACATCTGATTCACAGGGACTGGAAGAGAACTGGGAAGTTGGGATTAATCCCATACTCCAGGGATCCCATTCATCCTGCTGCTGAAGGGTCTTAGAGCTGCATTTGGGAAGTTATTTGAGGTTTGCTGGGACAGGAATATCAGATTGGAAGGAGGGAAGAGATAAAAGTTTGCAGCTTTTCCACTCAAAGCCAGCCTTTATCAAAGTTATGTGACCACGAGCTGAGATTAAGGACTGTAGTAAACCTCAAACCCCAGCCTAAGGCTGAAAACCTTTGAGATTTAATGCTCCTAATTCCTCCAGCTCTCACATTTACTAGAAGTGACTGTTAAAAAAAAAAATAAAACAAATCAATCATTCTGGAGGAACTGCTGTGCATCCTGAAACAAAGGGAAAGGATGAGATCATCGCTGTTTCTTCAGCCTTGCTGAGGTCTCCAAGTGAACATATGAAGCAGATGAGACTTGCCTCAGCAAGGCCTGCCAATGTCAGAGCAATAAATAAATGTTCAGAGAGTGAGGCTGCACCTTCAGCTGATGTGAGCTGCTGTCAGAGCTGGGAAACCTGCAGAGCCCCAGGATTTCTGGGAAAAATGAAGATCTGGAGCTGTGCTTCCCTGAAGGGAGACTCCAGAGCAGAGGCACTCTGGAAAGGGTCAGGCTGTCAGGCAGGCTTTTAATGAGAAGAAAAACACTTCCAAAGCTTCTCTCCCATTGTGATCTTCTGTGTTGAACTTGGCATTACCATGGAGTTCTTGGGCTGTCCCACACCAGGGACACCAAGGCCCAGGAAGCACTGAAGCACTTTGTCCCAAACTGTTCAGCAGCAATATTTGTTGTGGGGACTCCTGGTTTTCTTCCTGCATTTCTCTTCCAGGGCTTTGGCCACTGGGGAAAGATTTTCACATGGAGCCAGAAGAGCTGGGACTTCGTGTGCCTCTCTTAATGGTGAAAATTAGGAATGAACCCTACCTGTTATTAAGTGGAACAAATGAGCTGCTCTGACCAATTCCTAACTGTGTTTACAGTTTTCCAAGAATTGGTTCCCAACCCAGAGTCCCAGCCCAGGCTTGGCACAGCTCCAGGCACACCGAGGCTCAGCCATTCCTGATGGAAAGTTCTCTTTGCTCCAATTCCCATTCCCTCTGCCTTAGTCCCTTCACTTTTAGGTCACAAGAAGACAATACATAAAAGAATGTTCATCTGTAACAGCACTGTCCAAATAACCTCTTGTGTGAGGACAGTTTTTGTCTGACCTTTGTTCCAAATCTGACAGCAAAATTCTGGAATGCACTTTTTTCTTTCCTTAATTTTAAACTTAATTCACCTTCAGGTGAAAGTCTAAACAAACAATTAGGAGTCAGGCTGAATTTATGCCCTTTGGGGGGAAAAAAAAATCACCACAAAACACCACAACATCTACACAGATCTCTATTGACCCAGCAGTTATCAGAAACGTGGTGGATTTTTTTTTTTTAATTTTTTATTCTTTCTGGCACAAACCCAGCTTTCTAAACAGCCAGTGACCCACTTTCACCTAGCTGGCCTCTGAAGTTGAGAGAAGATTCCTACCCTCTGGATGCTGGAGGCTGTGTTTGAAGTCCCTGCTGTCAGGAGATGGTCAGTTTACGTCTCCTGTCCTAGGACAGGAAAAGGATGCACTCTCAGCTCCATGTGTTGCAGGGAGATAAGCACAAAGATTTCTGTCCTATGCCCTTATCAGCTTTTCCTGCTACTCTCCAGAACAGACACCACCAAGGCTGGCAGTAAAAATTAAACTTAAGCAAAAGGAGGAGAGAAAAAAAAAAAAAAGAGAGAAGTATTTCTCATAACTGTAATTCAAAAGGTTGAAGGTTTTTTGGGAAAAAATAAAAAAAAACTGTGCTGGGATTTTTAGGAGTACTGAAAAACTACCTAAAATCTTCTGTATTCTCAGTGTAAACTGATCTACTCTGACAGACCCAGGATGACTTAGGGTTTAAATGATATCTAACTACTTAAATAATCTTTACTACAGGAGAATTCTTCCCCAATCAGCTGGCAAAAGGACACTCCCTGAATGTGGAAATGATCATGGAATTACAGAATGGTTTGGCTTGGAAGAGACCTTAAAGATCAACCTGTTCCACCCCTTGCCATGTGCAGAGATACCTTCCACTAGACCAGGTTGCTCCAAGCCCCATTCTATAAATTAATATTTTTTATTTAATGGTTTCTTTTGCTCCAAAGCCCATGTTTTAAATTAATATTTTTTATTTCACGGTTTATTTTGCTTTTCCTTCTCTCTCTGCTGCTCCCTCCTTCTCTTTATGTTCCTTCAGTCCTGCCACTTCATTTTCTTAGTGTGCAGAGGACAGGCTAGACAGATCCTCCAAGGATTTTGGGTTCTCTCCCATCTTTCCATCTCCTGCCCACATAGGGTTTAATTCATGGGTGCTCCAGTCCCCACCCTCTATAAAACTGGAGCTACTTGTTAAAACATTGTCAGCCATGACTGAGATGGACTCAGCATCATTTTAGGAGACACCTCCAAGTAGGATTTGAACACAGAGGTGGTAAATAAACATTCCAGATGGAAACCAAGTGGTCAGCTCTCCACAAAGCCCCCCCTGGATCTACTGATGTAGGAAAAAAAAAAAATCCACCCAGCAAATAAATACCCACATATAATTGCCAAATGGCTGGTTTGGAAACTTCAAGAATTTCTCCTATGCTCCTCCCCAGCCCTCAATATCATTATTAAAATCATGGCTGCGCTGCCAATTTATAAATTGAAGCAATTTTAGAAAACACCTCTCATGTAATTGCAGCACTTCACAGATGTCAAGGGATGCCAGAAAATGGGGGGAGAACTTTATGGATGTGACAGGGCAGAGAAAGCCCTTGAAGCACTTCAAGATTCCCAAATTCTGGACTTCCTCCTGCTACCAATTTCTTCTAGGACAAAGTGTTTAAAAGAAGCAGTTTCATTTTTAAAAGTACACAAGATCCTAAAATACATTAACTTTCCAGGTGATAGGAAGAGTTTACTCTGTATCTACACAGAAGAACATGTGGAGACCCAAAATGAACAGAGGCCAATGTAGAAATAATCAATGTATTGGCATTTTAGGCAAAGCAGAACCTCCCTCTTAGAAGTTCCTGTTCCTCCTCTTCCTTAAAATAAGCTTCTAAAATGTGGCTTTTAAAATAACTGTGTTGCTGATGCATTTTTACCCTTAAACATGATTTAGTGTCTCTATTAAATGAAAAACACTTTTCTGTATACATGAACACCAAAATTTATGTTATTCTTACTGCTGTCTAGTAAAGAATTCAAAAGGCAAATCATGAGAGCTCAGCATTTCTCCAACTTCATTCTGCCATTTCTCGTTAAGTTCTACCACAATAAAGAAAAAATTCCTCGCTCAAACCTCCTGCAATAACACAAAAGTAAGGAAATGATGATGAAATGTTCTTTGGGCAAGACAGGAATAATAGTGATGGCATCAAAAATGTCCAATATTGCTTCAAACTGGAATGAAAGAAGTATTTTAAGACTCTAATCACATGAAAGCAGCGCTGAGCCCAGGATTCTGGATAAACCAGCATGTGTGTGTGTGTGTGTGTGTTTATCCCTGGATATCAGACAGGACAGGAAAGGAAGAGTTGAAACACTTGTCCAGAAAATGCTCAAAAAGAAAACACAGCCAGGACAAATTTAGCAGCTTTACTTAGCTGGGATATCAAAGGCAGAGCTGACTGGAAAAGCAGCAACCTCTCAAGAATGGCAAAATAAACTCAGAGTCTCGGGAGGAAAACCCGGATCAGAGGCTGGATTTTGTTAACTGTTGCTGTTTTGGGTAAGTCAGGTCCTTTCTGATACTGCTGAGATAATTCTGTCAAAGAACAACAAAAATGAAAAGGCAAAAAAAAAAAATTACGAAAAGACAGCCATTCCAGGGGGAATCTGTTTGGTACAGTGGCTTTGAGGTGGTGTCTGAAGAAACAAAAGGAATGAACTTCCTAAATTTTTTAATTTTTTTTTCCCCTTTTGGTCTCCTTTGGAAAAGTGAATTTCAATAGGCTGATCGGCAACTTGTTTGTTGATCAAAGCAAAAGTCTGAAACACATCTGAAACAGATTTTCTGAATAAAATAAAAAGCATTTCACGCTCAATTCAGAAGAAAGTTTCCCCAGCAGAAACTAGGCTATTTGATTTTTTTTTTTTTAAGAAGGAGGTTTCCATCAGCTAAAATGAGCCAAAAGTGACATATTTTAATAAATTCTGTCTTGAAGACATGCAGACCTATTACCTGGATATGATACTGAAATCATGGCTGGGAAATGTGACTTTCTATCCAAAGTTTGTTAATTTGCTTGTATTACACAGAAGAGGATTTACCTCAGAGTGGGAAAAAAAATCTGAATCTTACAGTGACCACAACCACAATCTGATGTTCAGAAATAGTCTGGGGTTAGATGGGAGGAGGGTGGCAAAAAAACAGAGAAGGAAAAAGGGGGGAAAAAAAGAAAATCCTCAATTTTTCAGGCTGCTGCGACTTCACCTGGGGAAGTCTTCCTGCAAGATTTAGCACAAGGAGCAAAGGAAGTGTGTCAACATGATCTGCACCATCCAATGGATAAAACTGGCTTCGGAATTCACCTTCCCAGTGCCAAGAGAGATTCAGAAATTGAAGTGATGTCAAGCAATTTCCCTTGGCTCCCAGTCATGCCAGAGACAGACACTCTGACGCCGAGGGAGGATGATGGGGAGATAGCAGGTCCCTCTCATTTTCACAGGGAGCTGCTCCCATATCTGCTGCAGAATTAATCAAGATAAGTTAATGTGTGATAACATGTATCTGAAGGGGAGAAAACCTGGACAGCTCCTGCCTCTCCAGGAGTCAATTTAGTGGCTCTCCAAGAAATACAAAGGTGTCTTTTTCTGCCCTGATCCACCCCAAAGCAGAGCTCAGGCTGGAAGAGCTGGAAAAAAGGACAAGGTATGGCACAGGAATGTGGCACAGAGAGAAGCATTTCATAATACTGACAAATCATTGATGCTTTTACACCCTGGCACAAGAAACTTTCACCTGACCCACAGATACTCCTCCTGCTGCTACTCTTAAAATAACTCCACACTAATAACAAGTAAATGGTTTGTGCATCCACAAAATATGGAAATTTTGTGGTATTTCAGTGAGGTCTAAACTCTGTGTGATTGCTACATTGCCACTGTGACATGTTTCATGTTAAATGAAAACATCAGGAAGGACTGGGACCCTGGAATTGTGGGGAAGGTGGGATGTTGGAAAAAGGTTTGGGTTGCAACCATGGAAACTGGAGTGTGAAGTGACCACTGAGCAAACACACACTGAAGATTTTCTCTCTGCAACTCAAGTGCATCAAGCAAAGCTCTGCCTTCCGAATCCCAGAATGGACTGGCGTGGAAAGGACCTTAAAAACCATTCAGCTCCCCTCCGCCACGGGCAGCGACACCTTCCAGTATCCCCAGGTTGCTCCAAACCCCTCCAGCTGGCCTGGAATATTTTCAGGGATGGGGCAGCCACAGCTTCTCTGGGCACCCTGTGCCAGGGTCTCCCCACCCTCCCAGGGAACAATTCCTTCCCAATATCCCATCCATCCCTGTTCTCTGGCAGTGTGAAGCCATTCCCTGTGTCCTGTCCCTCCATGCCATTGTCTCTCCAGCTCTCCTGCAGCTTCCCTTCAGGTACTAGGAAAGGACAATTAGATGACCCTGAAGCCTTCTCTTCTCCTGAACTCTTCCAATTCTCTCAGCCTTTCCCACAGCAGAGCTGCTCCATCCCTCTGAACATCCTGGTGCCTCCTCTGCACTTGTTCCAGCAGCTCCTGGTCCTTCCTGTGCTGGGCTCCAGGGCTGGAGCAGCTCTGCAGGTGAGGGACAGAGAGGCAGAATTTACAGACTCCAGGACCACAGGGAATGCACCAGGAATCACACACATGCAGTTCCTGGTGGAAGTGTAAGCAATCCAAATCTGTGCATGGAGCACTCTGAAGTGCTCACAGGGAATTCCCAGTGAGTGCCATCAATTAATAAACCATGCCAGCAATGCACAAGCTGTGAATCTGTGCTCACTTCCAGGCACACAGACTTGTGTGTATTACACACAAGGACATCCCTCACACTCAGGTAGCCTCTGAAAATGTCACCTGGTATTTTTACAGGAAATGCTGTCTGCAAAGCTCTCATGCTTCGTGTTCCCACCTGCATTGTTCACAAGGTGACATCCATCAGAGCATCCCAGATGGATGGCATGAATTAATAGAGGCTGAGTTCCCAGCCAGGTATTTATATCCCTTCCCTTGTGAGTGAGCTGCTCTGTTTATCTAAGAAACTGTAACCCCTCCCAGAAAAGACAGAAGTACCAATACATTTAAAAAAACGGAATCCAATAGGGAAAAAATTCAAATTTGTCTGTTTTGTCTGCAGACATGTCAGATATGAAACAGCCTTCTAAATGGAAGGTGATATGACCAGCATATTTCCCTGAGGTATAATTTGCCTCTCTAATAAAACAATAACTCCCCACTGTGCTGTCATGAGTAACATCACCCGAAATAATGCTTGTTCCTTTAATCCAGGAGTATGTGGAAGGATGAGAAAAGCATTCCCATGTATGACAAACAAACAGCAGAGCAGCAGGGCTGACATCAGAAACTGTCTCTTCTTTAGTGCTTCAGTTATCTCACCAGAGACTGGTAGGGAAAACAGAAAATCTTTCAGCTCCAGATGTGTGAATTTGGGCTCAAACTCAACCATTTGAAGCAACGTGAAAACAGAAAGAGCTGAAGTCTCGGCCATCTCAACTTGCCAACCTAAAACCAGTAAATATCTATATTGCCTTGCGGGGCAGCTGCACCCAAATTCCAGATCTTGATTTGTTCTTCAGTATCTAACAAATTGTCCTCTGCAAGTACCTGATACCAGCCCAGAAAGGATGAAAATACAATTGCAGTAAACACCACAGAAAGAATATTCCCAAATTCCCAGCAAAAATATTCCCAATCCTATCTTCCAAACATGTAAATAAAGACCAAGGGCACACCCTAAATGAAAACAACCCAAAAAACTCAATAGTTGTTTGTACATTTCCAGAGAAATGAACAGTACATAATTATGCAATTAACAATTATGATTGACTAAATAATCTCACTGTAGGGTTGGAGTGAGTCGAGTTACACGATCAAGCTCAGATTCAGCATTTCCAGGGGTTTGTTTGGTGTTTTTTTCTTTTTTTTATACACCAATTGCTATTTGAATGAGGTTCAGTATAATATGTGGAGAAGTGACATTATAGATGACATTATAGAGAGCAGAAAAAAAATGAAATAAACTCCTGACTGTACAAGAAGGGCATTGTATAAAGGATCACTCAACCAACTCCAGCACAGGCAGCCCAAAACCTCTCTGGGAGTACATGCAATTCCAGCCTGATGGAAGCACAAGCACTGAAATCTTCATAGAGGCTTAAATATTCCTTGTATGATATCCTCATGTGTCTTATGAAAGGAAAATCCCCCAAAATTTTGATGGATTTTTATTAATTGGTGTCCAAGGCTCAGCTCGATGAGGCCCTGAGCAACCTGGGATGGCAGAACATGTCCCTGCCCCTGGCAGAGGGGTGGAACTAGAGGAGCTTTAAGATCCCTAAAATCCAAATAATCCCAGGACTCCAGGATTGTATTTATTCAAGTATTTTCAAGACAGCTGAAAGGCATAAACTTTTTTAAGAGACGTGTCTTTCAAAAATTTGCCGTGAAAACCCAAGAGCAGCATCCTCTCCCTCAAACAAATGATTTTCAAATACAGTGCTTATGACACTGTGAAACAATTCAGAACTTTGAGTTCAACCAAAACTCAAATATACACTTTACTAAAAATTAATTGGAGGAGATCTACATCTGTTTATAGGGTTTAGAGCAACCTGGGATAGTGGGAGGTGCCCCTGACCATGGCAGAAGGTGGAATTGGATGAACTTCAGGTCCCTTCCAACCCAAATTTTCCTGTGATTCTGTGATTTTATGTTAAAGCAATAATGGCTTTTCACATCTAACTATTTCACTGTTTGCCTTACAAATGGATTGTTTTCATCAAATGCTCTTTTTAAGAACTTTCTGAAGGAAATAACATTTTTACTTTTATGGTTTCAGAGTGGATAAATCCCAGGTTTTCCTTGGAGCCACAGCTACTCCTCCAGGAGCTGGCATTGCCTCTGCCCCAGCCAGGCAGTGCTGAAATCAATATTGCAGGGCTTGTAAAACACAAAGTCCCTTCCCACTCAGACGGTTCAAACCTGTCTGCAGCCTGCTGGACTCCTTGGAGCCACTGGATGCTCCAATAGTTTTGGCAATGCAAGTTCCCATTTTCACTGGGGTCAGCCAGAACAAGATCAGACCACATTCCTGGTGGCCAGCAGGTGATCTGTGCTTGTGTAAGCTCAGCCACAAAGGCACAAATTCATCTCTGTGTCCAAACCCAGCTCTGCAGAACCACCTGCAGTGAAAAGAGCAGCTCAAGAACAGATTCCACAAAAAGAGCAGCTCACTGAGACAAGGTTTGGATGGCACTAAGATCCTGGAAATGGAACTCATCCTGGCTGCAGAGTCAAAAAAAACACTTGCACCTTCAAAGAGCTCAATGGTTTGTTCACACATCACCAGGTACAACAGGAGAGTTATTCTTTCTTATATAATGACAAAGGATTAAAAATGTATTAAAATTTAAAAGTGTTCAAGAATGACTTTAGCAAGAATTAGGGGGCGCACTTCAATTTCTTGGGGTTGATCTGCCTTTCAACCAGAGAACAGCTGCCTGGAAGGTATCAACCCTGATAATGTTGTGACTAGGAAGTTAACCAGTAACAGAATCCCAGAATGGTTTGGGTTAGAAGGGACTTTAAAAATTATCCAGTTCCAGCCCCATACCATGTGCAGGGACATCTTCCACTAACCCAGGTTGTTCCAAAACCTATCCAACTTTGGGCACTTCTAGGGATGGGGCAGTCACAGCTGCTCTGGGCAGTCTGTGCCAGGGCCTCCCCAGCCTCTGATAATCTTGAATAAGATAATAATATTACAATTTAAATGCTTTTGAATGTGCCTTTTTGCTTCTGTACTTGAACAAGCTCAGGTCCCTCCCAGCTGGCTATAGGGCAGAGGTACAGTATAGAACAGGGGTCACCATAAATTAAAATTAAAAAAAAAAAAAAAATTGAAAAGATACTTTGGTTCCAGTTAAAGTCAGAATGACCATCTTTGTAACCAATTAATTTAGCAAGGCTTTTCTTGGTTTAGAAGCCACAGCCTCCTGTTACAAGCTCTGAATCCGTCTCACATCTCTATTCTCTCATCTGCTATTCAGCACAGCCTTGGGCAGCCCCGGGGAATAATTCAGCATTCCTCAGTTTCCCTGGTGGAGGGAACTAGCAAGAGTATTCCAGTGCTATTAAAGAGTTAATTAGGCAATGCTTTGTGCATCACAGCTTCACTGTTTCAGCAAGTCTCCGGTGACACCTAATTAACAAATCTCTGATGAGCTGTTTCTTAGAGAGCTCAGCACGTTGCTCCACCAAATTCTCCTTTATCATTGCAGCCATACAGCTCCAATGTCCTGCTGCCCCTCTGCCCCTGGGTGAGGGGAGATCTGTGATGCTCCTGGCTGGCTCTGAGCTGTCAATCCTGCCCCCCTCTCAATAAAACTTTATTTACTAGACTTGGGAGCATTTCGTGCAAAGCAAAAAACAGGCAGCTACATCAAAGCCTCCCTATTATCACTCCCTAGTGAACTGTGAAAATATAAATTCAAAGCTGACAAGCTAGTTAGACTTTTAACTAAAATCTGAGGGCAATTAACTTTAACCATGCCACTCTGCTACTGTACTCCTGGCACCAAGTTTGAGAAGTGGCCCAAATTCCTCTGAGGAACAGAAAGACCATTTATCTCCTCTATTTATTCAGGGCAAACCTCCTCCTTCGTGTCAAGCTGGGAATGCAGCACTGCTGACTGTGACTGGCAGTGATAAAGGAGCTGGTATGATTTTCAAATGAGCAGCATGTCCTGCTTTCCCAAATATTGGAGAAAAGTGAATAATATGCCCTCCTAAATAAAACCCAGGTAAAGATTCAGAGCTGCACGCTGGGGAAAAGGCGCCTATAAATTCCTGGACACATAAAGCTCCTGCCTTAAGAAGGATTTCTGCTTGTATCTCCTACAGAAAGGTATTTTTATTTGCAGAACTTGGGAAAGGAAAGCAATCAGAAGTGACAGAAAGATCATTTATCTAAGGATAAGTTAGGAAGTGGCATTAATCTGCAGAATAATTTTTGTACATGTGGTCCCTTCCAATGTTCCTTGAGGTTCTAGCCATGTTCTGGGACTGAATTCTTTTAGCAGCACCAAAAATGTGAGACCCTGCCCATGGCAGGGGGTTGGAACAAGATGATTTTTAAGATCCCTTCCAACCCAAACCATCCTGTAATTCTGTTCTATCAAAAGTACAATAGAGAAACTGTCAAAAGCATATTGCCTTGCTAAGTATCTGTATGGAAATGAAAACAGCATAAAGCTTTAATATATTTGCAATATATGATTATAAACCAAGAGCTTTGCACCTAAAGCTCAAAACAAATATTTAATATTTAGTGGAAGCTTCATATCCACTGGAGAGAGATGACCCTCAAGTGCACAGCTCACACCTTAAGCAGGTTAAATGACCCTTCAGTGCAGCTTTTCTCTTCGCCTGCTTCTCAGATGTTACATCACTGCATTTAACCTCTCAGCTGGGATTAATCTCCCTCTCCTTTAGGCATTCAGCTGAACTCTGAAACAACTGGAGAATATTGCCTTGAATCTTGATGGATTCAAGCAAACCTCCACAGCAACAAGATATCCTGAAGGATAAAACAAGAAGCCTGTGTTTTGTGTCAGGGTCCTTAAGTGGTGTTAGACCTAGGAAAACAGAGAATTCTCCCACCAGTCTGACAATCCAGCTTCCAAGAAAACTGGTTACTAATTAGGACTAAAGAGTTTTGCAGCTTTCAGGTCCAAAACTTTGAACCATAAAAACTTCTTGGAAAATTAAGCGCTTTACAGATGTCATGGCGAAATTCTAATCTCTTGTTGCCTGACATGAACTTGAGATAACTTTTCCTTACTTCCCAAGCTTCCTCTGAGAGTGGGAGCTGTTCCCATCCCTTCAGCCACTCTGTGAAGGTGAAGGGCATTTTGTTCAGCTGATACGGGAAAGAAAGTGAAAATTCTGTGATTGGAAGAGCCCTGGAAGTCTTTAGGTCTGTGGAGAGACAGAATGAGGGAGCAGAAGGGCCCAGTGTGGGTTAAAGCAGAGGGGCAGCATCTCCTCTACCCTGGAATATTCCCAGAAAGCAAGCCTGGACTGGGCAGGGAGCCCTTTATTGTTATCAGTGTTTTTGTAGAGCCAGTTGCCAGGAGTGACAAAGCTGTGTTTTCCAGGAGCAAGTGCTCAGATCAGAAGCCCCAGGCTGGCTGTGCTGAGGAGCGAGGGCTCTGGGCGTCTCTTGGAGACACCCATTTCCCTACGACAGCGCCGGAAAAAGGAACGGGCCACGCTCCCTGCCTTTGGACCACAGCCATCCCAGTTGCTACACACAGCATTCCTTTGCCATTTGGTAACTGACAAACACCAGGCTTATTAAAAAAAAGGGGGGAAAAAAAACCTCAAAAAAACAACCTGACCCCGCAGTTGTGGATAAAAAAGCCCCAAAGCTGCAGCGCTCCAGGTGGGAAGGGCAGAGGGGCACTGCTGGGATGAGAGGAGGGCAGGGAAGCAGCAGCACAAGGGATATGTGAAATGCTGCCTGTCAAAACAAGAGCTGCTGCTCCACTTGACCCCTTACACAAACACTCCTGCAGGTGAGACACTCCTGCGCTTCTTGCCTGGCCTCAGCTTCCCAAGATGCACAAATGTGCAGGGTTACACCCTCCCACCCTGGAGCACAGCACCCCTGTGCCGTGCCCAGGTGCTGCAAACAGCCCTGCTCCTGCAGGGATTGCAGCAAAGCTGGAGACAGTCACGCTCCAGGACTCTCTGGAAGTTTAATTAAGTTGCAATGCCTTAAAACCACAATATGGTTGTAAAGGTAAACAGGGAAGCACATAGAGAACGCTTCCAGCAGCTTTTCCAGAAATAACCATTGGGAGAAACCTGGGTTGTGGATGGTACAATTCCTCCAAAGTCATCTTCCCCTGGCCCCTGGAACTTGCTATAATAGATAAGGTATCCTAGATACCAAGGCTGAGCCAAATTCCTTAAGAATTTGGTCAC
>PYHW01009595.1:56261-128504 GCA_013186435.1 Turdus rufiventris
GGAGGTTTGGGGTCCCCACTCCCAGAGGTGTCCAAGGAATGACTGGATGTGGCACTCAGTGCTCTGGGCTGGTGACAAGGTGGGGGTCTTGATTGGTCTTGATTGTCTTGGAGATCTTTTACAACCTAATAATTCAGTGATTCTGTGATTTTCATCTGAGGAAAGTGTCCTCACATCTCATCTGAACCTCCCCTGCCTCATCTCAAGACCATTCCCCCTTGTCCTACCGCTTGAGACTGAAATTCTGAAGCAAGTAAAACATGCTGGTTGAAGCAGCAGAGATTTCAAAGATATTAAGACTCTAAAATATTTCATGGCTGAACAGGGAAGGCCAACAGATCCACGTGCACAGGGAGAGGGATTCCAGCAGGAGCTCATCTCCTTCAGCCACACAGAACCCAACACAACCACAGGAATCCAATTCAGTGCTGGAGCTGCTCACAGAATGGTTTCTGGGAGATGTTTCACTTAAACTGCTCCATCTCTGTCTATCCCAACGGGTCTAAATGTGTTAAATTCATCTTTTTTCTTGGCATCACTCACTGAGGAGCTGGGATTTCCCTCAGGAGACTCCTCCAGTGCCCTGCTGACATCACTGTGAGGAAACCTGCTGAAGAGTTCATCTGTATCTTCCTTTTTCTAATTGAAGTTCTCACCCCCCAGTCCCATTCCTGGCTTTTGCCTGCTCTGATTACTGTCCCTTCCCTTCCTCTGCTCCTCCCTCCCCATGACCCCCAGATATTTATAGGCAGGGAGGTCATCTTTTTTCTGCCTCTTTTCTGAGATGAACGTATCCAGTTCCTCCACTCTCTCCTTCTAGGACATGCCCTCTAACCCTGTCTCCCATTTTACTAAATCCTTTTGGACTCTCTCCAGGTTTTTGATGTCTTTTTTTTTTTTTTTTTGTTCTGTTCTGCTTTTCAGTCCCAAATACCTCATGCTAACTGTGGTCTCCAAAGCAGAACGGTGAAAAATTTGTGTTAATTTGTAACTCATTTTTCTCTTCTGCAGGGTTTTTTTTCCCCCTTCTCTGGCATTGCCAGAAAAGGGAACAGCAAATTAATTTATGTGCTAACCCTGTAACAAATTTGGTAAAAAAACCCCCAAAAAAACCCTAAGATTAAACTTGCAACTTGCCTAAAAGTCACAATTGGGAAACCCCACAAATACCAAGCTCATGATTGGTATTTTGCAGAGATAAAGTCAAGGTGCAGGGAATGGTATCAGCTCACCCATAACTTCAGGGAGCCCATGGCAGAGCCAGACTTTAATGGATTTTCAGTTATGTCCTCTAAGATTAGCCAACATGCTTTTCTGATAAGTGCTGGGAAATACAAATCAGTCGAGGAAGTTCTGCAAAATGTGTCAGAAGACAATTTCCTGATTAAAAAACAAAAAAGGAAAGCGAAAAAGCACCAGGGGTGGACAGTTCCATTTCTAATGCCTAACAAGGAAGAAATCACTGCAAGGCTGAGACTTTTGGGCTGCTTGGATTGGGTGGCTCGAGGGAACTTACGCAGGTTTACATCCAAGTTACACAAACTTGGAGGAAGCAGATTACTCACGGAACTGCATGTGAGATGGATACAAAACACTCAGGTTTTTATGCATCTCCAACTGGGTTGGAGCAAATCAGAGCTGCTCCTCCTCCCCCCAGCAGCCCCCAGAGCAAAATCAGTGCCAGAATCATGTTGTTCAGCAACCAAGTTGGGACTGTCTGCAACTCATTCCCAAATCCTCAGCCTCGCTCAGGAGCATTTTCTCCAGTGATAAGGCTCCATCAGGAAACACAGCTGGATGGAGGAAGGAAATTCTGAGAAGCAAAAAAAAAAAAAAAAAAAAAAATAGTGGGGGTTCCAGGAAGTTCAAGCAGATAGGAACTAATGGAATTTGTTTTTCTGTCTCCCCAGTGTTCCTAAGCAAGTGAGAAAAATCACAGGGAAAAGTGGGGGGCAAAAAACAAGTCTGGCAGATCTTACCCTGCAAAAACAGGTCCTCACTGCAGGTCTCCAGAGAGCATCATAATTACAATTCAATATTTTCGATCACTTGCTCTCCCTGGGAAAAACTGCAGACGTTTTCAATTTAGGTCCACTCTGAAGCCCAGCCATTGTTTTCTTCCCCACCTCGTTTTTTTTCACTTGGATTTTTTTTTTCTGTTTTAAACAAAGGTCCCTGTGTAGTTTATTAAGGAGGTTTGAGTTGGACACATGATTTATCAAAAATAATTTTAAAAAGAGGACAATTATGTTGAACATTCAGGAGAATTAAAGGTTGCAATTGCTTCTGATTAGTAACACATAGCCCAGAACCATCAAAACAACAGCACTGTAATTTTATTACTTCTAGAGAAACTCCTTTTGACCCTCAGGGGCAAAACAGCATTTCCTTCCACATCCTTTGCAATTCCCCTCTTTTGCAATCTTTACAGTCCTCTGGCCAACTCCCTCTTCCTCTGATAAGGTAGATAATCCAAGTTTCAACATTCCCCACTTAGTGCTGCAGAGCTGGTGTGGAACAAGAGGAAGGATCCATGACCAGACCAATCCTTGGCCACCAGTTAAAAAAAGGAGCCTGAGATCATCCCCACAGTTAAGAGAGCTGAGATGAAGCTCACACAGAGCATCTCCTGCCAAAGGCTGCTTGCACAGTCAGGATCACAGAATGATTAGTAATGACCACACTGGAAAAGAGTGGACAGGACTGACTGGAAAAGTGACACATCTGATTTTTGAGACCTTGTTGATCACTGCTGCAGTTCAGGGGTGACAGATTTTTGACAAGAATTTCAGAAGAGCCATGAGTTCTCCCACTAATTCCCCTTGGAGCATAGGCACAGGTTGAATTCCCTGTGTTCTGCTTTTTATTTCTTTTCCTAACCTCTAAAGGCAGTTTGGTGTGACACCAGCCAACCAGTCAGACCTAGTGCAATAGTGGGGAAGTTTAGACTGGATTTGGGAAAAATTTCTTCATTGTCCAGCATGGGAACAGGCTGCTCAGGGAAGTGGAGGAGTCACCATCCCTGGAAGTGTTCAAGAAACACATGGATATAGCACTGATGCTGTAAACTGTATGGTTTAGTGGTGAACAGGCTTGGAGTTGAGGATTGTAAAGGTATTTCCCAGCCTTAATAATTCCGTAATTTTGTGATCTTTTCTGTCCCTTAAGATGTCTTTTATCCATCCACTGAAATTTTGTCGTGGAATTAAACTGGAGGCTTTAGGGAAGGCTGATAATCAAAACTCTGCACAAACTCCTGAAGAAGCTGCCACAGCTGACCCTGCTCTGAGCAGGGTGACTCCTCCGGAGACCTCCAGGTCTCCTCCAGTCTCAGCAATTCTGTGATTCTGTGAAAAGCAGTTCCTGCACCTTCCCATGAAGTTACACCCAAGTTTTTCTGATTCCAGACCGAAACAAATAGAAATAGGAGAAAAAGAACTAAGCTAGAAATCTTTGTCAAAAGATCAAGAGTAGAATGGTAGCTCTGTTGGGGTCACCCAGTGCACATCAAATGTGTGCTGAATGCTTCTCAAACTGCATCCCTGAGAACAGAGGAGGGAGATGGTACCTCAGAAACAGCCTCAGAGACAGGACTTACAAGCTATAAAATCATGGAATGGGTTGGAAAGGATCTTAGAGATCATCCAGATCCACCCCCAGCCATGTGCAGGGACACCTTCCACTATCCCAGGCTGCTCCAAGCCCCATCCAGCCTGGCCTTGGACACTTCCAGAGATCCAGGGGCAGCCMCAGCTTCTCTGGGCACCCTGTGCCAGGGYCTCMCCACCCTCMCAGGGAACAATTCCTTCCCAATATCCCCTCTAACTCTGCCTTCTGCAMGTCTGAAGCCATTCTGTGTGTCCTGTCCCTCCAGGTCTCTCTGCATCTTTCTTGCAGCTCCTTTCAGGTTCTGGGAGGCCACAATTAGGTCACCCTAAAGCATTTCTTCTCCAGGCTGAGCACTCCCAATTCCCTCAGCAGAGCTGCTCCATCCCTCTGCTCATCCTGGTGCCTCTTCTGGACTCTCTCCAGCACCTCCAGGGGTTTCAGGGCTAAGTCATGTCCAGCTCTCCCCCACCAGCACCCCCAAGTTCTTCTCCCAGGGCTGCTCCATCCTTTCATCCCCAGCCTGGATTGATCCTGGGGGCTGCCCTGATCCAGATGCAGCACCAGCACTTGGTCTTGCTACATCCATGAGATTCCTGTGGGCCATGCTCCAGCTCTTCCAGGATCAATGGAGGTGCTTCCATGCATCATCTCCCACAGCCAGGAACATGCAATCAGATTCATGGATAGGAGCAGTTCTGGCTCCTATGGAAGTCCTTGTGCTGTGACCAGGGAAACCAGCCCAGGGTTGCAGAAGCTGAAATCTGAAGGGAAATGGAGCCAACCACAACCTGCAGGCAAATCCAGGGCCCTTCCTACCTCATCTCCATGTAGAACAACTCAGTTCCAGAATGGCAGCACCTTCCTGCTGCTGCAGTGAGCTCTGTGCCACAGCAGGGAAATGCCCAGAGCTCAGGGATTTCAAACCAGAAGGCAAACAGAGAATTCCTGCCCTTCCCTTCGTGCCACCTTAAGGCCCAGGCTCTGGAACACGATGGAAAGGGATCAGAAGAGTTCATGGGTGCAGTGCAATGAAACTGCTCAGAGCTGGAGGGCCTGAGCCATGCACTCCTGTTCTGTGCAAACTCCACAGATCTCTGATCCATGAAGAGAAGGAGAAGGGGGAGTTGGGGGAAGCAATTGTGCTGCCTCTGGCTTCCTCCCCCCGTGGCTGCTCAGCAGCAGCCAGAAGACAACAATGCAGCTCCAAATCCTGTTCCCTCCTGCCTGGATTTGCATGTGGAAATTTGGGTGCTTAGCAGGGAACAGTCTGTGACTTTTCTGCCAGAAGTTTGAACCATTTCAGGAAATCTGCACAGTAGCCATCAACCAACCACTGCATCTGTCAAGGGACTGGCAGAAACATGCACAAACTTAGACACCCTTCACAAAATCCAGGTGATCTGCAGTGTTTACCCACAAAAGAGCAAATGTTCTGCAGAAAAAAAGACCCAGAAGAAGCAGCTTTCCAACTCTGAAGTTCAAAAGATGTAGAACATAGAGAGACAACAGTACCAACTACTCATGGCAGCTCAGGAGCGAGCAAAATCTGCTCCCTCAAGCCCAGCAGTGCTGAGCTGCTTTAAATCCCAGTTTGTCCTGCTTCCCACTGATCTGGCAGCAAGGGAGCCAAGGAGAAGATCCAGGGCATATTTAGGTGATCCGAACCAACAGGTCTCCCTGGTACAAGTTCACCCACAGGATGTGAGAACTCCAACAGCTCTCACAGACTGGAAGTTGCCAAATCTTTATTTCAGCTCCCAGTGACCTGCACTGAAGCTCCACAACAACTTCCAAGAGCAAAAGGAGCAAGGTGTCAAACACCACAGGGTATTCCAAAAATTTCCATTCCATTTCAGCTCCATCTTTCCCTTAAAACCAGAGATTTCCAAGAACTTGGAACCAACCATGCAATTCCTGCAAAATATTCATTTGTGTTTTTCCAGATTCTTTTTCCAAAGAATTTTTTCAGGATATGTTGGTCGTGTCACAGTTATTTTATCCACTGATAGAGCTGGTCTGTGCTCTGCAAGTGCAAAATGCTAATGAACACGTAAATAAAATAAAAGCTGGTCCAAACCTGAGTGTCATTAGACAAAGTCAGGGGAAAGGTCTTCTCATCAAATATTTATCACTGTTCAGGTCTGAATCTTTTGCAGCTGCTCAGCCTTTCCCATTTTTTGTGAAAACGAGGGCAGTTTGTGGAGATTGCCCAGGTGCTACCAAATGCCCAATTTTATTTTGGATATTCATGGATTTTTCACAGAATTATTTAGGTTGGAAAAGACCTTTGAGAGCATCGAGTCAAGCAAAATTCTTCTTTGTGATGTACGTTTCCTTCAATAAATTAAAATACTGGTGTTCCCCATCTCCAAAGAAGTTCCATCACAAAAACAGGGATTAAATTTATTCTTATTCCCTCAGAGTTCAAGCACGGCACTTCAAGTAGAACAAACACATTGGCAGAAGACATTTGGATCTTTTGTTAGAAGGGATAATAAACAAGGAAACAAGAGAAAATAAAAGATTCTTCTTTACCTGGGTCTTGGCACTCTTCTGTCTCCTCCCAAAAATGCAGGACAGGTCCTGTTCAGTGCGTGATGAGAGATCCTTACCTGGAAGGGGGAAAGAGAGGGAAAAACCCCAAAACCTTCACATCTGAGGATGCATTTTGGGAACAGTGTGACCCACAGACAGAGAGGAATTGCTCTTGGAGATAAATAAAACAGGAAGTCCAGGCTGGACAGGGCTTGGAGCAGCCTGGGATAATGGAAGGTGTCCCTGCCATGGCAGGGGGATGTAATGAGATGAATTTTAAGGTCCCTTCAATCCCAAACCCTGCTGTGGTTCTGTGCTAAAGCCACTAAATGAAGGTACACAAGAGGAAATGTGTCTATGCATTTGGATTCTCAGGAGGATTCCCCATTTCTGACAGAATTAGGGAGTTACAGCCCCTCCACACAATGAAAAAAAAATTTTTACTCAGTGGAGACTTTTCTCTGATTTCTGATATTGCTTCTGTAAAGCAAAATCTCCACCTCTGCCACACACTGGGTTATTCCAACTGAAAACCATTTCAAGGGTGAAGCAAAGATTTCCAGGAGGGCCATTATTCCCATCTGATTGTTGTGTGGTGAGCTGGATATCAGACATGGAGCAAGGAGGGCCTGATGTGATATTCAGAGACACAAGCAAAGGTTTAAACAATTCCACAGTGCAGGAGTTGTTGAGTTGTCCACTGTCTCTGTCAGAAAATTCTTTTGGAAAAGGTCAGAAAAAAGTTAAAGAAGCAAAATTAATCCAGACTGTTAAGGTTATTCTGGGGTCTCAATCACTTGATTTTCTGATTCCAAAATAACTGACCTCAAAATGAATCTTGTGATGGCTAAAAAAACCCAAAACAAACAAAAAAACCCCTACAAATCTGACTTCTTCTTTTTCCTGGGATTCTTAACTGGCCCCAGAGGGTAAAGAGACACATCAGCCTAGAGAAGCAAGTGCTCCTCAGCTTCCTGCTGCCTCCCTGCACTGCCTCTAAAGGGCCCTGTCCAAGCAAACTGGAAGAGCTGTTTTCAGCCTTCCTTGGCCAAAGCTTGGAATGTGACACCTAAAATCCTCCTGCTCCCATTTCCAGGTTATGATTCCTTTCCGTGTCTCCTCCTGGATGTATCCCCCATTTTTCCTCCGACAGAAAACCAGCTCAGCTGACAGCCCCGCTCTCCTGCGGCATCACAGGGGAGCAGCTACTAGAGAAGCAGCTGAAATGAGTGTTTTAATGTGAGCTTGGGGTGTATTTCCCAGATCCAGGGGTGGCTGTTCCTCCAGCAGCGAGGCTCCAAAGCAGCCCCGGGAGCGGAAGCCGCATTTGGTGCCGTCGCTGCTCCCTTCTCCAGCTTTTGTGTGAGCTTGTCTTGTTTAGTCTGAAAGGAAACAGGACTGGACTTCAACAACATGAGCTTCTCAAATAACTTTTCCTCTTTCCCTGAAAAAGGACAGTTTCCCTGTGTCAGGCCACAGAGGGTACAAGAAATTGGGGGCTGCCTTGGGAAACGTGACCAAACAAATCAGGGATATTGTGAATATGAAAACTTTGAGCTGTATTTTACATGCCCAAAAGACACTTCTTTTTTTCCTCTATATTTAGTAAAAGGTTAAATCCAAATCAAAATAAATCCTCTTTGCTCAAACAGGCCACGGCCTCTGTACTTGCAAGACCTGAACCAATTTAATTGTTTAATGTCATAAAGTGGCAGGCTCATGTTAACAGCTCGGACACCAAAATTCCCAAACCCTGACACGAAAACCTGGCCTCCGTTCAGATATCAATTAGCTCTGTTTTAGCAGAGGTATTTGCTGTCAGAAAACATTACACAGAGCTTTCAGTTTAATAAATCAGCCATTAGTGAAAACTGATCCTATCCATGCCCTGAAATGGGCACACACACCGTGTCAAAGGGGAGCAGAGCAAAAGGAAAAGGACTGCACAACTGTCAAGGGCCAGAACCTGGGCTGACTGAAATAATGGCATCACTCTAAGAAAGAAAGATATTACTAAACTCCACAAGTTCTTGACAGAGTTTTTCTGGCTGCCCTAATTTATCCCATAAAGTACCTGGTCGATGTAAGAGGGTTTTCCTCTTCCTTCATGCAGGTTTAATCTGATCCCTGATCTCCTCCACATGATCTCTGAGCAGGGGTTACTGGGGATTGCAGGGGTTAGTGCCATGCAGATGCTCAGCTCACTCCCATCTCACCTTTGCCTCCTGTTCCCATCCCTGCCCATGCCCCAAGCTCGGAATATTCGCTGCTCCTTTATTCCCCTCCCTCACTAAGGATATTAATTGTTTTATTCCCAATAATTCCCAGCCTAAGGCCATCCAAAATTGCCCAAAATAAAGAGGAACAGCACATCAGAGCTTTAAGCAAGTAGCTGCAGGGGGTGTTTCTAAACCCAGGTTTTACTTGCCAAATTTAGACTCCACAAGGCAACAGATCACCTTGAGAAGGGTTTGTTCTAATCTTGGCCAGGCTTATGAAACAACAAAACTCCTCTTACCTTTGGCAAACTTCATGTAATGGACACGTTTCTTGGAGGATTTGGATTTTTCTTCGAGACTGAAAGTCTTTTTCTGGTTTTTCACAGAGGACTCTAGAAAAAAAACAAACCCCAACCAACAAGGGTGCAGCTCTGTTAGAGGCACTTCTGCACCAAATTCAAACATAAATCAGTGTAATGATGTTTGAAAGTAATTAACTTTCTCTCAAAATTCAGTCAACAACATATCATAAAGTATTAATGAAGGAAACATTCTAAGTTTTGTCTGAAATATGTCAATGTTTGACTTTTTTTTTTACCCCATCCCCTTTCTTTCCCATTTCCAATCCAATGTAACTTGAAAAGGCAAATACAGGTGATCCAGGTCAAAGGCAAATCCATCTCTGTGGTAAGAAAATAATAATAGTGCTGTTTTTCATACCTCCAGCACCAGAGCATGAGAAAAGTGTAAGAAATAGTAAGAAATAAAATACTGATTGAACAGGAAGAAAAAAGGGGGAAAACTCCCCCACAGGATTTTCATTACTAACCCTACACAAAATTCCTTTATTTGGACATAAGCTGATACATCTGGCTAAGGAAACTGAACGGTGACAAAGCTTTTCTGTCCCTGAGGCCAGCTAGAACAAATTGCCACATCCCTATTATCTCATTTTCCAGGCTTCCAGAAGAGGGACTGCATCTAAACTGTCCTCTGGGAATGGTCTCTGGGGCTGGCTCAGTCCCAGAGGCACTCAGGAGTACTTTGGGAGACTCTGAGCAGGTTAAAGCCACGGGAAGGATTAACCTCACTATTTAACAGCACAGAGATCACGTTCCTGGGCTGTGCCAGGTTATTTGGGGGTACAAATGTTCTCTTTGCAGCCTGACAATTTACAAAACATTGCCAGACAGAGAGAATTAACCTGTTGTACAGTTAATTACTGCCTTACTAGTCCTGAAAAGAGGCACCACAGCAGTGTCTGCTCTGTAACTTCACAGGTTACTATGGTGAGGTGTTTTTTTTTTGTTTTTTTTTACTCCCTGTGGGATGGGAGGCAAATCAACCCATACCCCCGAGGGCCAAGTTGAGTCACTTTTTTTATAGGATCCCACCCTGGAAAGCTCTGCTGCCCAAGCTTTTCTGACACTGGAATTCCAGCACTTCCCTGTTCGATAGGCAGAGCCACCTGATAATCTCTGAGCTAAAACTGAAATCCTCAGCCTGCAGGGGAGAGCTGAGATCCACTCTCCCACTCCCTCATTAATAGGAAGGGAAAGGATCAGCAAATCCAGTTTTTAACTAAAAAAATCCTCAATAAAAATGATCTGTGGGGAAAGCAAGGATCACAACTAAAATATCCTGACAATGCAGCACTTTGAGCCTGGTTTCCAATCTCCTGCTAGCAAAAGGAGCATTACACAGGAAAGGGTTTCCACAGAGCCTTCCTCCTCCTCCTCCTCGGTGTTCCTACAGGGAAAGGGGCAGCAGCACCGCCTCGTGCCTGCAGGGAGAATTTCACTACAAAAAATGCTGGCACTTATCTGGGCAGGGAAGCAGAAATACATCCCTGTGTCTTCCAGGGACTGGAAAATCCTCGGAGAAACTGAGCAAGCACTGCAATAAAGTCACCAAAGTGGCATTTCTGCAGCAAATGTGATAGAGGTGGATTTGCCAAAGCACAGCCAGGGTGTTGTTCCCACTTTTTATCCATGGGAAAGGGATAGTCATAATCACTGAGGATCCCAGGAAAAGAGACAGGAATTGCAGAATGGTTTGTGTGGGCAAAGACCATGCAATTCCAAATCCTTCCACTATCCCAGGCTGCTCCAAGCTCCCTTCAGCCTGGCCTTGGACACTTCCAGGGATGCTGGGGCTGCTTCTCAGAGCCTCACCACCAGTGCATGAATTTCTTCTTAACACTTAATCTAAACTAAACCTGCCTTCACCGGGTACTCAGCCAGAAAAAAAGGAAAAAAAAAAAGGAAAAGACAGCTAAAGCTACATCCACTGAGGATATTTGAATGTTGGCATCAACCCTCACAGGGCCCTTCCTTTCCGACCTCTAATTGCAATCCAGCTCTGGCAACTGCACCAGTTCTTTAAGAACAATGAGGTTTTTCAGCTGACTTTTAATGCAGTTTGAAACTGGAGGATGGCCAATAATGTAACATTTGCTCCTGCAGCACAGCTGCAGGCAGAGTTTTTTCTGGATGAGTTTTGCCAGCTTCAACAATTGCCAAAAAAACAAGTTTCAGAGTGATGCCAAACGTGACTCTGACCTGGAATTTTCAAGGTGTAGCCGAATTTGCTCTGTGATTGTTAACTTGTGCCTAAAAGGACCAAAAAAACTGAGTGAAACAAGGAGAAATCAGGGTTTTCAAGGGTCACTTTGCATGAGGTGACCCAGGGGAGAGTGCAGAGCTTAGGACCAAGCCTTGCTCCCTGAACCTGCCTCTGCTGACTCACCGTGGCCCTGGGCAAGTCATTTCAGCTCTCTGCTCATCACTCTGCAGGTTTCCCACCACTTACACCTCCCTGATCTTCCCAGGGCTCAAGTTGCAACTTGGGGGAGGATTTAGTTCTAAAGGGAGACAGGAACTTCTGGAATTTCCCCATGAAATGCTCTCCTACCTCTCCAGGAGCTGAGTGACAGTACTGAGTCCTTGGGTGGCCTCATGACCCCACAAGAACAAATTGCACAGCAAATTAAAAAAGGTGCTTTGAGGCATCAGGATTTTAATCCTAGTACTTCAGGATTAGAAAATTTCCTTGCTAACTGATTTTCCTCCTGTTCTTCCTGTTTTCTCTCCTAGAAATTCTTCTGTGCTCAAAGGTTAGGGATGAATGAATGAAGAGTTGCTAAATTCACTAATTTGGCAATTCTGCCCCAGCAGCACAAGGCCAGGCTGTGCCCAAGCAGGAGCCCCTGGTTTAACAACACTCCAGAGAGGTGTTCAGATACAAAACCAGAGTTTAAACTGAATTTAACTAAAGGAGAGACCATAAAACACTTGATGAATCAATCCTTTCTCTAAGCTCACACCAACCACAACTTCCTAAATTCATTTTCACAAAGCAAAGCCAGCTTGTAAGAAGCTTTTCCAAAACAGAAGACTTTAAAAATAGCCCTTTTGGGAAAGTTTCCCCACTTGTGTGCTCAACACCAGAGCTACAAAAATCACTTTATGCCACACTCAGAGCAGGGATGCAGAACTCTGAGGCAAAAGCTACAGAGCAGCTCTCCAAGGATAGGAAAAGGAGGTTATTTAAGAAGCCACTGGAGCATGGAAGCCAAGTGTGACAGATCATCAGCAAAAGGAAGGCAAAGCATTGCAGTGCTGAGTGATTGTTGTAGCCTTCAAACAGATTCTGGGTGCTTTATAAAGGAAGAAATGCTCCTCTAGGTACAGTGCAGGGAAAATGTCCCAAATATTGTGATCCTGGATGAAATAAACAGGTTTAGCATTTTGTTTTCTTTCGAGTCCTGAGAGCAAAACTGATCCACTGAGATCCACAAATCCATGGTCATGGATAACAACACATCCTTTGGCTCCCGGTGATTTTGGGGAAGAAGAAGAAGGTGTTCTCAACCTTACCAAAAATATTACTTGCATCACAAACTGGGCCTCAGGAACTTTTTTAAAACACAGAATGGAAACTCTGCTGAGCTTCCAGCATCTGATTGAGCCAAGCATGAACCTACCTGTTTCACCCTGTCCATGGCAGCTATTCAGCTCAGCCAGAAGCTGGTTGAAATCATCCTGATGAGCAATCCAGTTGTCCTGTAAATATCACCCACATGAATACGAGGCAGAAATCTTCAGAACTAACACAAGTTTTACAAAATAGATATTAAGGCTCTTAGAAGTAAATTATTTGGACATATCCAGTCCTTGTTGGTGGGAGGGACCCTGGGAAGCTCCACAGGTGGTAACACCAAACACAGCTCCTACAGTCATGAAATTAAATGAAATTAAAAGGGTTGTCTTGGCAAGTCCTGAACAACCCTACCCCCAGCTGTGACAAGAGATTTCACTGATATTCCATTCAAATAATTGTGCTTTTGCTGAAATGGGATCCATTCCCTGCCCTGGGTCCAGTGCTCACCTCATGATTGATGGCAGCTCCTAATCCCAGGGTGTCATTTTTCACCTTAACCCTGATGTGCTCTGGATTTCCTTGCTCCTGAGCCCCGAGACCCTAAGGAGGATTTGAAGGCAAAAATGTAAGGATTTTACAGCAGCAGTTGGAGCTTTGGGACTCTAAGACAGTTCACAAGGAAATACAGCAAGAAATCACAACTTCCTATTCATTTGCCTGCTTGTAGCTGAATTCATTCCCAGGCATTACCAGTTTTTTAAATTCACTACTTAAGCCCTCCAGCAAAACATTATAAACACTAAAATAACAACAGCATTAAGTAGTTGGGTGATTAATCAGGCTTCCTGGTATTTACCTGCCTCACTTCTCACAAATCAACAGCCCAGTGTGTTAGAATTAATAAACATTTGTGTGGTGCTGCAGAGGAGAAAAGCCCTGCAGGTACATCCTGGGATAACAAATATTTAAAGGGATGAGGCCTATTTGGAAAAGGCTGTTGCTATTATAAACAAAGAATTTATTTGGTCAGTGGGGTGGAAAATTTGCCTTGAAACTTCTGCTGCCCAAAAAATATGGAAGCAAGCAGGACACTTGGCCACATATCCTTCCCTGAGCCAATTCCAGTACAAACAATTACAGGACTGGTGTTAAGCAGCCTGATTTCACTGCCCAGATGGGCTTTGGCCCCTTAATTTGATCAAGGGAAAGTTCCATTTGTCCAAGTTTGTAATGGAATGGAGACATAAATCCTTCTTGTACAACTGCTGGCAAGGAAGATCCAGTAGCTCGAGTGGGAAATGTTGTGAGACAGTTGAGGCAAAAGTTTAAATCCAAAAATTTGCTTTAAGGCATTTAGAGAATTGAGAATGACCCTAATTTTATGCCTTTTAAGGACAGTCTGGAAGAGAAAATCTAGAAAAATAATTAAAGGCAGGGGGAGTTTTGTGGAGTTCACAGCATTTTGGGGGTTCAAGGAACAGATCAGAAAAAAAATCTTAAAACCAGGTGAAAGTGTAAATCAGGTCCTGGAGTTGCTTTAAAGAGTATCAAAAGCAGGGATAGAATTGAGGGTTTAAAGACAGCTTAAAACCTTTAACCTGATTTAATATTCCAACTCCTGCCCTCACTTGGGAATTCAGATTGACAAAGAATGGAGAGAAACTGGAAAGCAGAAGAGGCACAAACAAGACTTTACAACAAAGTGTAGCAATCTATCACTGCTCAAATTCTCTGTGCACTCAAGACAATAAATCAGATCCCCTGGCAGTTTTAGACCCCTTCAGCTACACAATTCTCCTTTAGATCCTACCTTTCCTTTGGACCAGCCCATCTTTTCCAGCATCTTCTGGCCAAATTTGGAGTCATCGTTGCTCCAAGCGCTGTTTCGTGGATCCACAGACCACTTCTGCTTTCTCCGGGCTGCAGCAGGAAGGGAAAATTCAAACAGGTTCTGTTGGCATTCCCAGACAGTTCTTGGGATTGAATCAGTTCAAACAAAGCCCTTCACTGCAAAAAAAATCCCACTCCAAAACTTATTTTGAGGGATAATTTTACTAAGTAAAAAAAACTCAACAACAAGAAAATCCCTGTGAAAATATTAATTATTAATGGGAAGATGCCAAAGTGGGATTGCAATGGATGCTCAGGATGGGCTGCAGTTTAGGATTTTTAGTTTAGGATTTTTTCAGGATGTTTAAGGATTACCATTTAGGTGTAAATTCCATATTTATTCCAATTTTGTTTTACATCTGTCTTCAGGGGGAAGAGATTATGATGCTGCTTTCCCTGTTCTGGACAAAATCAATTCTTCAAGCCTCCCTTTAACCAGAACCCGGAAATTTTAATATTTGCCTTCCTAACAAAAGCCAAATCAAAAATCCAGTGCAGGTGAAGAGAGAAAAGGAATGGCAGAGCACAAACCCGTGGGATTTCAGCTTTTGGATTTCTCAAAAATGGTTTATGGGGAAATTGAAAAGCTGCCAGAAATTATTGCAGGAGTTAAGAGATGCAAAAGAAAATCAAGAGTCCTTTGTCCTGTGTGGATTCTTAAAGAAATTCCAGATTCCCAGTCCCACATGCTGCCTTTCCCACCAGGAACAGCTTCCTTGAAATCAAGGAAGAGCAGCCAGCCCAGTTAACCGTTCACTTGAAGTGTGCACCTAAGCCCAGGCAGGAAGAGAACCTAAATAAACAAGACAAACAAAGAATGGGAGACAGGAAGATCCCAAACTTCATTAAACACCATGGGAAATGCTGGATCAAAAATGCCTGGGGAAGCCAAGGTCACACAAAGGCAGCGAGAAGCCAAATCCAACGAGGTGTTTTCAATGCAATCAGGAAGTCATCGTTCCCTAAAAGACAAGATTTGGGATTTGGGCCAGAGGGACTGAATATTACAGGGATGTTTGACTCATTTTTTGCCCAGTTTGTTTCATTTTTAAGGAACTATGGCTGTCAGAATTCAAGGTGGGGGCTTTTTTTAAAAACACTTCCGAAACTTTGAAGCTCCAAAAAGTCCCTGAAGAGTTTTTACAGCGGGTTAAAGGCCTGAGGGCTGTGAGGGGAATCCAAACTTTGCCTCTACAGGAAACAACTTATTAACATCAGAGGTTATGGCTGCCCCTGGATCCCTGGAAGTGTCCAAGGCCAGGATGGATGAGGCTTGGAGCAGCCTGGGATAGTGGAATGGGATGAGCTTTAAGGTTCCTTCCACCCCAAACCATCCTGGGATTCTGTGATTATTCCCACCAGGAAACTTGGAGAGCAGCAACTCCTCCAAGCCCTGTCCATGTTGCCAGCAAAAGATGGAAAGCAGCACTGGGCTGTGTGATTTTTAAACTTCCAAACAAACTGGGATTCTCTGCTGCCCCATGGAGAACCACAGGGCTCAGCCTGGAGAAAAGGAGCCTCAGGGGGGACCTTGTGGCTCTGCACAACTCCCTGACAGGAGGGGACAGCCAGGGGGGTCGGGCTCTGGGAACAGGGAACAAGGACAAGAGGAGAGGGAACAGCCTCAAGTTGTGCCAGGGGAGGTTTAGATTGGACATGAGGGAAAAAATTCTTCATGGAAAAGGTGGTCAGACATTAGAAGGGACTTCCCAGGGCAGTGGAGACCCCATCCCTGGAGGGATTTCAAAGCCCTGTGGAGGTGGCCCTTGGGGACATGGGGCAGTGGTGGCCTTGGCAGTGTTGGCGGATGATTGGACTTGATTGTCTTGTTCCAGCCTCAGTGATTCTGGTTCAAGGATTCCAACAGATCTGCTCCCCAGCTGAGCAGCTGCCTTTCTTTTCAATCACAAAATGGTTTTTCTTGAATGTCTCTCCCTGTGGAGAAGCCCCTGAGATGTTCTGCTCCTAGGAGGTTGTTTGTAACAAAGCACAAGGGCACCTGACACAAATATTTCTTGAAATTTAGAGACCTTCCCTTTCCCACCACTTTCAATCTAAGTACTGCAAACTTCTTAGCTACACTGTGGGACTAATTCTCAGTTTCTGCCAGGTTAACATACTGATTTTTAAAGAGGGTGAGTTAGATGCAGGAAAAATACTAAAAACCCCCTTTGTTTCATCTTTAGAGAGCTTTTTAAGAAAGCCAGCAACAGCCCTATGCAATTTACAGAAAACATAAAATCATCCTCCCTTTCCAAACAAACCACAAAATCCACTAATTAGTTAATAATTTAGCAGAAACACTTGTTCACTGAGGCCTTTAGAGTGAGAGAGGAAACAAGGTACAAGATTCAACTCTTGACACAAATTTTCTGGACTGCTTAGAAAATGATGCCACAGACGGGGATGGAACTGTGAGAGAGCAGCACCATCCAGTGGAGAAAAATGTTCATTTTCAAACCAGGCTGGGAGAGCTGGGGGTGCTCACCTGGAGAAGAGAAGGATCCAGGGAGAACTCAGAGCCCCTTGCAGAGCCTAAAGGGGCTCCAGGAGAGCTGGAGAGGGACTGGGGACAAGGATGGAGAGACAGGACACAGGGAATGGCTCCCAGTGCCCCAGGGCAGGGATGGATGGGATATTGGGAATTAGGAATTGTTCCCTGGGAGGGTGGGGAGGGCCTGGAATAGAATTTCCAGAGAAGCTGTGGCTGCCCCTGGATCCCTGGAAGTGTCCAAGGCCAGGTTGAAGGGGCTTGGAGCAACCTGGGATAGTGGGAGGTTTCCCTGTCATGGCAGGGGCTTGGAACTGGATGATTTAAGGTCCTTTCCACTCCAAATGAGTCTATTATTGACACATCCAATCAAAATAATGAACAAATTCTGAAACAATGACACCAAAGTTTACACTGAAAATACCTAAAAAATTCCATGTGCAATTGCAGATTTCTTTTCCTCAAATCACATCTTTATTTCCTATTGTAAACCGTATTTGTAACGTGTATTATCCATATTTGCAATTTGTATTTATATTTCCTGCAGCTCAGCAAATAAATTCACCAGCTCTCAGTCAAAGGTGTCCTGTCAGGAACAGGGAGCCCAAGTTCTTAATTACCTCAGAGGCAAAAGTGAAGCTCTTTGTTTGCAATATCAGGGAAATTGAAACAAAATTCACAGAAGATGAAAGTGACCCACAGGATGATGCAGTCCAACCCTTGGCCCTACAGAAAACCCAACAATCCCACCCTGTGCATCTATGAGAGCATTGTCCAAACACTCCAGGAGCTCTGGCAGCTTTGGGAACGTCACCATTCCCTGGGGAGCTGCTCCAGTGCTCAAACACCCTCCAGGGAAGAACCTTTCCCTGATATCCAAGCTAAACCTGACACAGCTCCAGCCATTCCCTGGGTCCTGTCCCTGTCACTGGGAGCAGAAACTGGAGCTGTCCCTCAGGAGGAGCTGCAGCCCTGCCACATCCCCTGAGTGCCCCCAACACCCCCAGCCTGGAGAGCTTCCCTCAAACACACAGAGATGGCCCTGAGCCACTGACAAGACAAGCTGTCCCTAAAGCTGTCCAAGGGACATTCCTGTTGCTCCTGCCCTGCTTGGCACATGACAGACCCCACAAAGAATCGCCCTACACCCCCTTACCCTGCACCAATATCCCCTGGAACCCCTTTCCTGGCCATCCCAGCCTCCAGACCCCACCTCTGCATTAACTCTGGGAACCTCTGGATGTCCCTTCCTGCCTTTCCCACACCTCAGATCCTCCTTTCACCCCAAGGGACCCTTGAAACCCCTTCTCTGCCTCAGCCCAGGTCTCCCAGTTTCCAACTCCCTTTTTCCTTGATCCTAGGATCCCCCACACCTCCATTCCTCCTTTCTCAGACCCGAAACCCCCTCGTTCTTCAACATGGAGCCCCTTTTGCCGGCCCAACTTGGCTCTCTCATCTCCCAGACCCCACATTTCCCTAGACACGAGGACCCTCTGGACTCCCATTCTTGCATTTCCAGCCCCCAGCTCCCCAGTTCTTCAACATCGGGGGCCCCCTGAATCCTTTCCCGGCCATCCCGGGGCTTCCCCACCCCATGACACCCTCTTCCCCTAACACAGGGAACCCCATTTCCTGGACAGAGGGATCCCTCATACCACATCTCCCAGCTTCCCTTAACTCCGGAACCCCCCGAACCCCTGGGATCCCCCCGCACCCATCGGGAGGGGCAGCGCGGCCCGGACCCCTCAGGCAGGGCTGTGGGAAGGGTCTGAGGCCGCTCCCGGGGCACCGGCTCATCCCCATTTCCCCCGGCATTAACGCGGCATTTCTGCCGCGATCGGCACTCACGCTCCGCCAGCATCGCCATCTTGGGGGCCTCCCTCTGTGCCTGGGGACTTTCGTCACCTGCGGCGCATAAAAAGGGCGGCCTGAGGAGCGCCTGATTAAAAAAGTTTTAAAACAGGCGAACGCGGCGGCCACCAAAGTGAAAATAAAAATAATAATAAAGGAAAGAAAATGAAGTTTGTAAATTTGCTAAAATTCTAACAAATGTCTCAAAACTCGTCTCGGTTGTGTATGGGCTGTTTGTGAGCTGGGGGAAGGGGATGTGTGCGGTTGGAAATAAGGGGCAGAGGCAGGGTGAAATTCCAGGGAATTTTGGGTGTGGATGTCCCTGGATTTCCCCAAATCTCGCTGTCCTAGCAAGGAACACAGTGGGGGGAGACACACAGAGGCATCCTGAGAAATATCCCCTTCCTGCCTTTCTGTGAAATGTGTGTGGGGGGGAAAATTATTTTTTCCTTTCTGCCACAAATTGTATTTTAGGAGTGAAGCAACCCCTCTGATGAGGAGCGCTTCTATACAGGAAATCTTTTTTTGTAGTTAATTTCTGAGGCCCTGGTCTTTCACATTTTCTGGGTTTTTTAGCATCCCTTCAGTTGTTTTTTTTTAAGAACAGCACCCAAAATGTGACTGAGTTCTTCGGGCAGCTCTGGCTCCTCTCTGCCTGTGTTTTGCAATATTCAATATAATAGATGTGAAAAAAAAGTTTTATTATTTTGGTGAAATTTAAAAGGTTTATTAAAAAGATAATAGGAGATCTACATAAAGTAAAGGGTCAAAAGGGCTGGGTGCTTGGTAAGTTGTTAAGAGCACACAATTGTTTTGAGGACTTTTTTTTAAAATACATTTTATAATACATTAATCTGTTGTACATTTATAGCTTTTTTATGCATAGTTTAATTAGTTTAATTTTTTTTTTGAGAACTATTTAGTATGGTTACTTTTTGGGTCTTTTTTTGAGAGTATGTGTGTTTTTTGGTTTGTGGTTTTAATTTTTTTTATTATCATTTTTTAATTTGGGTGGTGCTTTTGGATTTTTGTAGCTGGTGAGTGTTGATAATTGTTGTGCTAGCTGCAGGGTTTTTATTACACATTTACGGGCTGTTATTTTAACTGAGTGGGTAGTTTAAGTATATTATTTTTATCAAATGTATGTTTAACTTTTGCTATTAGAAAAAAACTTATATTCATACAGAAAAGCTATTTTAAAATTATACACATAGCATTTATTTAAATAGTTACGAAAAGCAAACAATATGCCATGCACTTACAACAATACATAATTTAATTTAAATATATACAAATGCAATATTTTGTTCTTTACTATCCCTTTTGTAGAAGTGCTGTGTAGAGGTGTTTGTGGCGTGTGTTAATTCCATCTTTTCCCCTTTACTGAATCAGTATTTTCATCTTTCCACGCTGTGCTGTTCTGAATTGTGGATATTTGGTGTTTCTCCTTCTCTGGAAGTGCCCCAGGTGTCCTCAATACCTTGAGTGAAGTTGGAAATGGGAGGATTGAGCCCAGAACCCCAGGATGGGTCAGGCTGGAAGTTTAATAGGAGCTGAATATGAACTATTAAAATAAATCACCAAGCTAATAATAAATTTAGAGATTTGCCAGGATCAAGCTGCAATGTGCCACGGTAACTTTGCTGGCAGACAGAAGGGGTCTTAGAGAGGAACAGACAGATATATAATTCTGTTTGCTTTGTCTATGAAAAAAAAAGACCAAAAAAAAACCTTATAAAAACTGTCTTGCACAGGGAGCTGTGACAAAAATCCAAAGGCAAGAGGCAAAGCAGTGGGAAAAGCTGGAACCCAGGTGCYATCCACASAGGAGGATAGATGGAGAAAAAACAGTGGGAAATCTGTCCTGACCCTCTCCTGGGAGGAGAGGCTGAGGGAATTTGGAGATGAGAATCTTTGGGGTGACCTAATTGTGACCTCCCAGTACCTGAAGGGAGTCACTGGAGAGGGACTGGGGACAAGGGATGGAGGGACAGGACACGGAATGGCTGCACACTGCCAGAGGGCAGGGATGGATGGGATATTGGGAATTAGGAATTGTTCCCTGGGAGGGTGGGGACGGCCTGGAATAGAATTCCCAGAGAAGCTGTGGCTGTTCCTGGATGCCTGGAAGTGTCCAAAGCCAGGTTGGATGGGTTTGGAACAATCTGGGATAATGGAAGTTGTCCTTGTCCTGCAGTGCCTGGAGGGCAGAGACAGCCAAAGGGATCCAGGGGAGCTCCAGGATGAGCATTTCCAGCAGCTCAGGGGATGATCCTGCCCTTCTGCTCAGCCCTGGGAGGCACAGCTGGGGTGCTGTGTCCAGCTCTGGGGACACAGAGCTCTTGCAGGGGGTCCAGAGAGGGTGACAAAGATGATGAAGGGACTGGAGCATCTCCCTGCCCAGGAAAGGCTGAGGGAGCTGGGGCTGTGCAGCCTGGAGAGCAGATCTTTTCCAGTCTAAATAATTCCATGTTTCTGTGATCCTCTGTGACTCTGTGAAAACAGAAAGAGGGCTCTTCTATGGTTGATTCTGATCTCCAAGGATTTCCTCCTGGAGAAAAGCATTTAGTGAAATTTTTGAACGTAGTGAAGGTCTGGGCAGTATTTATTTGTTTTCACATCAGTCGAGCCTGATGAACGTGACCTGAAAATGCAGAGTAAAGTCTGGGGAGAACAAACCCTGTGAGGATTCCTGGCAGTGGGACATGGCCTCAGAAAAGTGGTGATGCTGGCAGGGCCACCACTGCCCCATGTCCCCAAGTGCCACATCCACACAGCTTTTAAATCTCTCCAGGGATGGGGACTCCAGCACCCTTTCAGTGAAGAAATTTTTCATCGTATCCAATCTAAACCCCCTCTGGCACTACTTGACATTTCTTCCCCTTTTTGGGGAGCGGTAGGAAGTCTCCTCCTTCCCTTCCACCACCACTTTGTAGTGGCCACTCTCTGGTGCCATCTTGTTCTGAAATAAAATAATTTATCCCTCCTTTATCTTTCTACCTGTATTCCCTGATCCAAATGCTCTTCCTGGCAGCAGCAGCCATTTCCATGAATTACAACTCTGAGATCTCTTTTACATCAATAAAATTGTACTGTCACCCATGATCCATTCCACACCAGCTGGATTCTGCTCTGGGTTTAATTTTGGAGCGGTTGAGGTCTCCTGGCTGAGAGCTGAGTGTGGTATTGGCTGGCTCCAATAGGGAGCAGCATTCCCCACGTTTGGAACAGCTTGGTATAAAGACATCACTGGAGGTGGAAAATGTGAAGTAATTTCTGTTAAAGGATGCCTCGAGGTTGAGATTTTTCTCTTCTTTGGTTTTCAAACTTAATATTCGGCTGCATCAGAGCACTTGTGCCTCCAGAGCTCTCACTCTGGCAGGCAAAGAATCACAACTCAAAACACAAAGGAGGTCATACTTGATTTAATTATTATTTAATATTTGCTTAACGGGTAGCTTGAGGTCAAGGTCCAAATTATCCGACACAGTTCTTGCAAATTAGGAGTTTATAAAACAATTAAGTCTGCGAATATGCATAGAGGCAGTGAAATCAGGCAGAGAAAAGGTTCCATCCAGGGGCAATGTGTGTTTCCCAATTACTAAAAGCTGGTGTCACAGGAAAGAAAAACACATGAATGTCTGAATATAAATTTTCTGCTATGGGTGATTCCAGCCCTCTAAGAAAATAGCCTAAAATCCTGTTTCCAGTGTGCTTGGGGAGGTTGGGATGTAGCTCTGCTCTGGAAAATAAAGGGATAAAGATGCCTGGTGGGCATTCCAGTCTGATTCCTTCTGGGGGAATCCTTGGAAAGAGGAATTTCCTGGGAGCCAGCCCTGCAAGGATCACCCAGGGCTCGGAGTCTGAGCTGGGAATTTTCCTCCTGACAGCTCTAGAGTCCTTTCAGGCTTTGGGGAATTCCTTTGGTGCCGCTCCCAGGCTGAGCTGGGCTCACAGGGAAAGATCCAGCTGGGATGAGCAGAGCCAGCAAGATGGGAATTGGAACAACAGGAAAGTGGAGGAGGGTTGGGAGCACATCTGAGCCTGATATTCACCTTGCAGACCCTTTTCCACCTGGAGGAGACCTTTGGAAGGAGAGAATTTCATTTCCCAGCTGAAGAGCAGCTCCAACGCCCCATAAACCAGGGAGATGTGAGAGGAGGCAGAGAAGGCCAGGAAAAATAAAAAGTGGGGGGAAAAAGGAGGAGGAAATCGAGGAAAGAAATAGGATGTGAGTCCTGGCTGTGCAACAATCCTTTGTGAGACAACTCAGCCTCTGCTGTGATAAATGGCCTGAGGCCAGGCTAGAAATGCTTATTGAGGGAGTCCTGGGAGAGGTGTGATGGAAGCACTAGGGACAAGGGCTGCCTGGAGACCCTAAAACGACAAGACAGCTTTGATTTGGGACACTGATTCGAGGGAGCACACGGATTAGAGGTGAGCTCTGGTGGGAGAAGCCGCCCATCAAACGCCAGGCAGGGAGCAAGAGATTAACAAGGTGTGACCCACGCAGCCAAGGATGTCACAACGAGTGCCCACAGCCAGGAGATGAGGGGGTCAAAGAACAGCTACTGGGGCACTGAGAGCACAAACAGGCTCAGGGAGAGGGGGTGACGTTCCTGGAAGTGCTGCCAGCACAGAACTCAGCTGGGAATGCTGGAGGGAGCAGAGAGGAATTTTGATGATTTTCCTTCTATTCTGAGTGCGGTGTGTTTATATTCTTATTTTTGCTCTTGGTATTTCATCAGCCTGGGTCTTATGGGGTCATGGAAACATGGAATGGTTTGGATTGGAAAGGATTTTAAAACTCTTCCCATTCCACCACTGCCATGGCAGGGACACCTTCCACCATCCCAGCTTGCTCCAATCCCATCCAGCCTGGCCTTGGTCTCACCTTGATGTAGGTGAGGAGGTGAAAAGCCTGTAAGAAGCATTGACAGGAGAGTGAAGGCTTTGCAGGTTTCTTGTTTTCAATTTTTTGTTCTTCCACAAATGGTTCAATATTTGTACACTGGAGGGCAACAGAGTGATGAAAAAACACCTGAATAATTCACTGGGGAAAATCCTCCACAAACCAACCCAATTTTTGTCTCTGACCATGCTGCTGGTTTTGGTGACTGAGGGCCAAAAAGGGAACAAAACTTTTTAGCTGAGTTGGGAAAGTGGGAATGACCAGGACGAACCAACACTGGGGGGAAATAAAAAAGGAGGAAGGAGGAAAGCTGGAAAATGACAAATGAAATGAGAACCTTTAGTAAAAAAATGGTCCAAAAGAATTAATTTCTTTCTGGACCCATTCCCTGTGGTCCCAATCTCAGAGATGGAAAAGCCCCAGAGCTGTAACAACGTTCCCACGTTTGGCCACTGCACTTCAGGAAATCAGGGATGAACCAGGTATGGAGCAGGCAGGAGAGAAAGAGACACAAACAGATGATTGGAAAATGGTCTGAGGAAGAGCTTGGATGAGCTGGGATTCTTTGATCCAGAAATGGAAAGCACACAGGAGCTCCAGCAGTGCAGGCTGCTGGGGATGGATTGGTTTCCTCGTGTAGTGCCACCTGGAAAAGCAGAAATCAACATCATTGAGCATCTTGGAGAACAGGCAGGGTACAGAACACCTGCGAATAGCTAAGGGGTGCTGAGATTCTTTTTTGAAGGTCACATTTGTCATGGATGGAGTGTCTGACCTCACCACAGAACAGGGAAGGATGCAGGTGCTGCTCAAAGGCTCCTCCAGCTCTCCAGATTTTATCACTTCGTGAGTTGCTTCAGGAAGCCCCCTGGGAAGGCATCTTCCCTCAGGCCTGATGCAATGACTTAACCACAAAACCAGCCCTGAGCTAATTGCTCCTCCGTAAAGTGCAGCTCACTCTGCGAAATAAAGTGTCCCATTTAATCCCATGAAACACTCACTTGCTTTGCTCAAACTGAGATGGGAAAGGAAAAAAAAAAAATTTCCTGCAGAGGCTGGTTCAGATTTCAAAATTAATCCCCTTCCATCATCGTTGTGTTCTTTTTATGAGGAACAACTGGGCAGCAAATTTCATTTGCACAAGATATTTGTTGTCAGGGGTTCACGTGTTATTTACCACACACGTGAGATAAGAAGAAAATGGCAATTTGCAGATACAGGAATCAATCCTCTGGTCATGAAGCACAAAAAGAAATATTGAACAACACAAAATGGCTCACTTCAATAGGATCCACAAAAAAATATCAGGAAGAAAATGGTAAAATTAAACAAAACATCCCTGTCCCAGATATCTTTTTTTCTTTTCTTTCTTTTTTTTTTTTTTTTTTTTGGGAGTTGNAAAGTTCATTGCTTTTCACAAAGAGGAGGAAATGCCAGGCCCAGCAGAGCATGTTTGATATATTATTCATAAGGAATTATGTGCTGAAGACTTGTCAGGATCCAGCAGCAGCAACCAGAGGTCAGCAGTGAAGAAAGCAAATAGAGCTGCGACGGGTTTTAAACTGTTTTAATGCAGCCAATTTCCAGTTTTATTCATTAGCCCTGGTTGTCTGGGATGTTCTCGTGGCAGGATGGAAGTTCCTTCTGAAGATTTCAGAACCAGCACTGCTCGCAGTCCCAGCAGGGCTCAGCTTTGTAAACACAGCAAATTAGACTTAGGGCTTTTGAACAGAAATAAAGAGGGAAACCCACAAGGACGTTGCTCACTTTTCAAAGTGGAGCGGCACTTTCAAGGCTGACCCAGTACTGTCATTTCAGGGCTGTTTGAGCAACCACTGGAAAATAAAAGAGCACTAAAAATAGCCAAGATGGGCTCATTAGCTCTTTAATTACACGTTGGTTTTCTTTTCTCTCATCTCCACTTTGTCCTGTGTATGACAGAGACTGGGGAATGCCAGGTCTGGGGACATTGCTGTCATTCTCTGCCAGCCCATGTCCCTGTCCTTACCTTTTCCACAGCTTGGAAAAACAGGATTCCCTCATGGTACCACAGGAATGATGCTGAGAGAGTTGGAACTGTTTGTAATGGAGAAGAGAAACCTCCAGGGAGAGCTCAGAGCCCCTTCCAGGAGAGCTGGAGAGGGACTGGGGACAAGGGATGGAGGGACAGGACACAGGGACTGGCTGCACACTGCCAGAGGGCAGGGATGGATGGGATAGTGGGAGGGAATTCTCCCCTGTGAAGCAGGAGCTGAGCTGGAGCTTTGCTCACCCATCGTTGAGCCTGGAATTTATTGTGGCACACTTATCCCACAGGCACTTCCAAATCCAAATCTAAAGGAAGCAGCAGCACTGGCAGTGCCTGTAAATGCCATTGCTTGTTTAAGGTTCTCTGGAGCACTTGGGGAAGTGAAATCTCCACTTCACTGCAGCACTCGGGTCCTGCCTTGTTCTAGGGAGAGAGAGATTCACAAACCATTAAGATGCACATGCACACATGGTCAGAGGTTCTGTAAGCAGAGAATTGAAAAACCAATTTTATCTATTTAATCCAGTAATCTATTCCCTACAAACCCTGGAGGAGTGTCCCCTTCACTGGTGGCACTCAGGGCAGGACAGTGCCACCCACACCAGTCCTGCAGAATCATATCCAACCCCTTCTTCACCTCCCCTGGGGTATGTTCATGCGAAAAACACATTTTAATGCTTTGGTAAAATTTAAAAGGTTTAATAAAAAGACAATAGGAGATATACTTAAAGCAAAGAGTTAAAAAGGTTGGATGTTTAGTAAATTTTTAAGAGTACATGGGAACGCTTTTTAAAATACATTTTACAATACATCAACTTGTTGCATATTTATAGTTTTTTATGTGTAGTTTAACCTTTTTTTTGAGAACTATTTGGGTTTGTTTTTTTAGAGTATGCATGTTTTTTTTGGTTTGTGGTTTTAATTTTTTTTTAATTATTTTTTAATTTGGGTGGTGGTTTTGGTTTTTTGTAGCTGGTGAGTGTTGATAATTGTTGTGTTTTATGACACATTTACAGATTGTTATTTTAACTGAGTGGGTTGTTTAAGTATATTATTTTTTTAAAAAGGTATGCCTAACTTTTGCTATGAGAAAAAACATATTAATATAGAAAGGCTGTTTTAACATGATACATACAGCATTTATTTCAATATGCCATGCACTTACAAAACTCAGCTCCCACCCACAGAACCTCCCCAGTGTCTGCTTATCCTACCAGGAGAAAGCTGCTCCTGCTCTCACCCCAAACTTCTTTTCAAGCCATTTCTTGCTCCTTTAAACTGATTTCTTGCTCCTTCTAAACTCATTTCTTGCTCCTTTTTACCCCATTTCTTTGTCCTGACTCCTTTGTTTTCTAGTCCCACCATTCACTTGGGGTGTGCTGACCCTCTCCATGAGCTTCCCTACAGAAACAAAAAACTGGGGAAGTTTCCAGGAAATTCCCATGTCTAGGTGGAGGCAGCAGCTACCTACCTTGTGCTGTGACATGGCAGGAGTTCCCTCCTCAGGCCGGGAGGGACAGCACAAAAACCAGCCAGGTTGTTACTGAGCTTCCCTCGTCCTCTTCAGTTGTTTGTTAGCAGCAAAGCAGGGAAAATTATTAGGGGAAATGCTAAAATGGAAGCTGGCAGATGGATGAAAGGGAGCAGGGAGCCTGTTTTGTCACAAGGTTGTCCTGGATGTGTTAGCAGGAGAGAAGGAATTGCTGTGTGAAGTGATTTCTTCCCTTGTTTTTTCCCCACCCTGATAGGTGAAAGATGGTTTTTCCAGGATTGTTGCTCTGCTCTGGTCCTGGTGGAGGTTGAAATCCCTTGGAATTCTTCCCTTTTTTTTATTTCTGCCTCTCCTCTTAGCCTTAAGAAGTTCCTGGCTTTTTCTGTCTTCCCTCAGGTTCCTTCTCAGCTTCTCCCACCATCCCAGGACCTCTTCAGCCTCATCCCTAAATCCTGCTTCTCTTCTCTCCCTTTCCCTCCACATCCCAGCCTCAAAGACCCCATTGCTACAGCATTTGCCTGAAGTTTGTGGCCCAGACTTTCCATTTTATATGGAAAAGTGCAGGAATCTCACTGCTCCTGATCTGGGGAGGCGAGAGCATGGAGGGGTAGGGATTCTTAATTTCAGGGTTGATCCCTCAGCCTCTCCTGGTGCTCTAGCCCCTTCCCCAGCTCTGTTCCCTTCTCTGGACACTCTCCAGCCCCTCAATGTCCCTCTGTCAGGATGTCCCAGAGCTGTCCCCAGCACTGGAGGTGTCAGAGCCTGCACAGGGGACAGGCACTGCCCTGCTCCTGCTGCCACCCCAGAGCTGGCACAGCCCCTGGGCACACCTGGCTCATGTCACCAACACCCCCAGGGCCTTTTCCAGCTTTCCAACCACTCTGCCCCAGCCTGTGGAGCTGCAGGGGTTTGTTGTGACATCCCCAGGGAGGGAAATTTGGAGTCAGAATAAAGGACACCGTGTGCAGTGAGCGCCCACACTCACCTGGTTTTCTTCCAGAAGCCTCTCCAGAACCCATGAGCTCTCTTCTCTGATGTCTCAGGTGTGACATCGAGGCTGCCCAGCCTCCCACCCCTTTCTCCTTCATTTCCCATTCAATATCCCAGACCTGCCTTCCAACCAAACTTTGGCAGTGTCCTGAAATCCAGATCCTGCCCAGAGCACCTGGGAAGCTCAAGGATGTTTGGTTTGAGCTCTTGCTCTGTATTCTTTGATATGCAATGAAATACTGGACCTTCACAGCTGTGGGATCCTGCCTGCAGCAAGCTGGGAGAGCTGTGGTACAAGAAGCTCTTTTAGGGAGTTTTTGAAGGTGAAGCTGATAGCTTTTGGAGAAAATCCCCAAGATTTTGGGACATCACCGTACCAGAAATCCTCTTTCCCAGTCACCTCCCAGGATCAGGTATTTTACAGCAAAACTGGTACCAAACTTGGTGAGGAGCTTTCCTGGAGTCTGTACTAGGCATTCATTCTGCTGGGAAATAAAGAGGTGCAGAAATTTTGGGTCCATATTTCCACTGCCCCAAAAACTCCCACCAGAGGGAAGAGAACAGCAGTTTCTTGAGGGAAACAGTTTTGTACTTCAGTCATGGAGATTAGGATCTGCTTTTCCTGATAATACCCAAAACTGCCACCAGAAATCATTCACCTCTGCAGTGACTGTCCCCCCTCCCTTGTTGTTGTGTGCTTTGGTCTTCACTGCTTATATCTCTAGCAATAAATTAAACAATTTCTGGTTTCCAAGCACACGGTTTTGGACCAGGTCACCTGGAAATGTCCCAAATAATCCTTTGGCTTGCCTCAGGAGTTAGAACAGGTCATTCCCAGCAGGTGGTTTGGGTGTTACCCTCCCCTGCTCTGGAGTTTGGGGGGCATGGAGCTGGCCAGAGATCCCAGGATGGAATCAGCATTTCCCTCGTGGTCACAGAAGGATTTGCTCTTCACATGATGCCAACCTCCAGCACCAGCAGAGAGGATCAGAGCAGGGTTCTGTCCCCACAAACAGCATGTGGACAAGAGTTACCAGGGCATGGCACACCCAGGTGTGAGGGAGGACAGCTTGCACAGACTGCTGAATACTTGGGTTTTCCCTCTGGAGTGATGGATTGAGGGGTCAGCTGTCATCAAATGTGTATTTGGGTTCAGGAGTGGGCTGGGAGAGGAACTCAACAGGAGACAAAAACTGAGGCCAGAAAACTGGAGCAGAAAATCATGGAATGGTTTGGATTGGAAGGAACTCTGTAGATGATCTTGTTCCACCCTCCTGCCATGGGCAGGGACACCTTCCACTGTCCCAGGTTGTTCCAAACCCCATCCAGCCTGGCCTTGGACACTTCCAGGGATCCAGGGGCAGCCACAGCTTCTCTGGGAATTTTATTCCAGGACGTCCCCACCCTCCCAGGAAAAAATTCCTTCCCAATATCCCATCTAACCTAAATCTCTCCTCTTTCATTTACAACTATTCCTGCTTGTCCAATCACTGTCTGTGTAATGAGTTGTTCTTTCTCTTTTTTACAAATCTTTAACCACAGTGCAGTTTCCCTGGATTCTTCTCTTCTCCAGGTGAGCACCCCCAGCTCTCCCAACCTGGCTCCAGCCCTTGGAACATCTCTGGTGTCTCCTCTGGGCTCTCTCCAGCAGATCCACATCCTTCTGTTGGTCCAGGACTGGAGGCAGCTCTGCAGGTGCGGTCTCATCTGAGAGGGGTGGAATCCCCCCATCCTCTGCTGCCCCAGGACATGGGGGGATTTTAGGGATGGGTCATGTCCAGCTCTCACCCACCAGCACCCCCAAACCCTTTCCCAGGGCTGCCCTCAGTGAGTTCCCCTCCCATCCGTGCTGATGTCTGGGACTGCCCCAATGAAGGACACAGCAGAGCAGCCAAAGCTCGTGGGCAGCAGTGGAGAAGTGTCCCTGTGTGTGTGTGAGCGCTTCCTGCACCTCCCTGGGCAGGGGCAAAGGAGGAGAATGGAGAAAATCAGGAGCAGGCTCTGAATTTGGTGGAGGAGAGAGACAGGACGCTCAGTCCCTGGGGGAGTGCTCAGCTGGGGTCAGAGCAGGGATCACACCTGCCAGGGGATGGAAATGGGACATTGGGGTGATGGTGGTGCCATTCCCTGTCTGGGGGCTCCACAGGCTGTCACATCACCCAGAGATTTCCAGCTGCAGTGGGTTACTCTAACCATGGACTGTTCTCTGCTCTCCCAGCAGACCTCATCCCATGGTCTGACCCCGTTTGGTTTTCCTGGAGCATCCTGCTCAAACACACTTGTGCTCTGGTCTAATAAAACCTCAGGAATGCCAGGATCTAAAATCTTTCTTTTGGTTTCTCTCTGTTCAACATGGAAAATAAGAAGACACAGCACACTGCAAACATGTTATTAAAATGAACTGTTTATATTATCTCGGTTGAGTCAATACATTATAATGTATTAAAATGGAAAGGTACAAAATTGAAATAAATACTTTCTGATTCATGTATAAATCTTTTGTCAAGATGACATTTTGTTTCTTTTTTTTTCTTTTTTTTTTTTCATCAGTACATGTTTCAATAAAACATTTAAAATGACAAAGTATCATTTAAAATATGGTTCATGGAAGAAAAGGTTGAAATCAAACAACTTTTGGCTTGTTTTGGCATGAGATCTTGACACAATCTGGGTTCCCCAAAACCACGTAAATGGTGGTAAAATATAAATGCTCAAACTTATTTAAAAAAATAAACAGGCTTTACAAAACCCTCTGATCCTTGACTTAGCCACTTTTCTGTATAGTCTGCACTTACGATATATACATTCATTATTGTCCAAGGGAAGACAGCCACTGACGTTCATTTAAAGAGCTTGGTGGAGAGGCTTAACAAACATTTTGCAGCTGACAACAATTAAACACGGGTAAAGAAACTCCTGACAGTGCAAAAAAGGAAAACAGCCCGGAAACCAAAGCGTACAAATGGGACAAGGACGAGGCAAAGTGCACAAGCCCAGATCTGATGCAAAGCTCCAGGCCAGGTCTAACAAATCAGCTTTGGCCAGGATAAGCTTTTATTCTTCAAAGGGGAAGGAGATCAGTGCTGATGACACCATTCTGGGCTCCCCTGCAGCTCCCAGGGGTGTTGATGATCCTGGGAAAATCCCCCCTTGGCACACAGGAACCTTCTGCAGACTCCTTCCTCGCTGGTGGTGAAGCAAGAGCCGAGCTCAGTGGAATATCCTGGAGTAAACCTGGCCTGGGAGAGGGGGGGTGACGTCGAGATGAGAAATCACAGAGCGAGAGGTGAGGTGTGAGTGTGGGTTTGGGACCTTGGAGGAGAGGCAGTGGGGGATTCCCTCCTGGGCAGCGGGTTTTATCAGGATCCTGGAGCAGGCTTGGAGGTGTGCTTTGATCTCAAGTGTGCTTTTTTTGTCTTTGTCACTGCAGCCGGGGGCTGCTGTGGTCCCTCTAACCTCTACCATGTGCTTATCGTTCCTGCAATGGGCAGGGTCCTGTGGGGGCTGGCTGTGGGAAAAGGGGCTTCCCCTGATGGATAATGTGATTTCTTCCAAATTTCAGCATGCCAGGAGCTCTTCAAGTTTCACTCAAAAGGGGAAAATAAGCCAAGTTATGTTAAAATGGAATTAAAGAGAATCATCCTGCCAACCTCTGGATTAACTTTCTCAAGGTTTTGGGTTGTTTTGCTGGCAGCCAGTGAAATCACACAGAGCTAAGGGTGGGTTTCCTTTGTTTGCTCGCTTTGAAGGCAGTAGAAGATTTATGCCAGCCCAGAAATGAGGGACAGCCCCATCCTGGACTTGAGAAGGTGCTGCCTGTGCTGTTCTTGTTGCTGAAATGCTCTTGGAGACCTTGGAATCCTGTGAGGAAGGATCTGTGGCACCAGCGGTTTGCAGAGCTCCCGTATCAAAGGGAATCCCATTGTAAAAAGAACCCTGTGAAGATGTGATGGACACTCAAGATTTGGGAGGGAAAATTTGTTTTTTCTGCCTCCACAAAAAGAGTTGCAGTTAAAACTTTCTGGGAAATGCCAACTCCAGGCCTTTTCCTGTTGGAAAATAACACATCCGTTGGGAAATGAATGACGTGATTTGCAGCTCTTGGAGGTCTTCTTTGACATTTTCCTTCAGTTTGTTTTCTTTTGTTTTCAGAAAAGCTTTTGTTTCAAAATCCAGGATAATTTATATATTAAATAAATTAAAAAAAAAAAAAAGAGGATGCAAACAGGGAAAGATCAAAACAATCTCCCTCCATGATAGCCAAATTGTTTTTGTTGGCGTATGAGTTGTTTTGCATGTTTTTGTTTCATGTTTGCTGTTAGCCTTGAGGTTTCCATGTGGGTTGGAAAAATAAATTCACAGAAATTCTTAAGGGACGCAACAGTTCTTTCCTATCCAATCCCCCTGTGCAGAAGACTTGATTCACCTTACCTAAAGCTCTCCCCTTCTCTATTTTTTAATTTGTGACTGGGTTTTCAAAGGCAAATAATGCACAAGTTCTCTGAGTGCTGCTTTCCAGTGGGAGGGACCCACTCAAAGCTGCTCCAAGAATTTCCATGTGCCAGTGTGGCTGAAAGGATGTCACTTGTCCTACTGCTTTCCCTGAATTGAATTGACATGGTGCCCAAGAAGGGTCTTTTGTGGGCTCCTTTTCCACCCCTGAGAGGGCATTTTGCTCTTTTTTCTTTTATTTTTTTTACCATTTTGTTCCCCAATCCAATTTTCTTACAGCTTTTAAAAGTCCACCTCGGTGGAGCTCTTGAAAGAACTTGCAGAAATTCTGAGCAGAAATTCCTGCACTCAAATTGAATGTTTTTCACCCTGCTAACCATTTATTCTGATTAAGACAAAACTTGGGAGAAAATAACTTTTTTTTTACTGGCTGTGGGGCAGGCTAAGATGGTGATGAAGTTTTCCTCTCCAGTACCAGTTGCTGGGATTCATGTCCTAAATTTTGTCTGCTGGAGCCCCAAATCCATTGACTGAAGTGTGTACAGCCAAGGAGAGGCTGGCTGAGGGTGCTAAACCCCTGCCAAAGCTGAGAAATTATTTTAAAATTACTTTTCCCCGCACATCCTTTCAAACAGCAACTAGCAAACATTTAATGGGCTGCTCCTGCGGGGCTGTAGGACAGCCTGGGCTGTGGCACAGAAAGAACTGGCATCATTTACACAGACAAAATGTGCACTCTCACCATTCCTCAGGGAGTTTTGCAACCCAAAGGCTGAGTTTGTGGTGGAAAAGATGAATTCGGTGGTTGGTGGTGGCTTGGGAACGTGAGGCAAAACCTCTTTTGTCCATGATTGTGCTGGAAATTTAATGAATTTCAGGAATAAGAGCAGAAATTCCAATATCTGATCTCCTCCACATCTCACACCCAGCCTTGCCCGTGGGATGTCGATGCAAACGCCCCGAATTTTGGCATCAGATGAAAGGGATGAATCAAACTCCTGATTTTTGCCAACGTGGATGTGTCAAGGCAGAGTTTGGGAATGCTGATGAGCTGATCCATGAACGGTGGCTGTTCCTACCCCAACTCCCAGACAAGGCTCTCACAGCAGTGCTGATGTTGAGCCTGGGTGGGCAAACAGTCACACAGAGAAGAAGGAGAGAGAAAATGTGAGGAAAAACCACAAGGGTGCAGGGATGTGGGATGCCATCTTGCTGCTCTAGAGAGAAGAAGAGACATGTCTGTCTTCTGGAAGGTGGAAAAATATTCATTTTCCTGTTTGAAGTCCAGTTTTTGGGGTGGTTAAAGGTCAGAAAAGTACACCGGGTATAAGATCAGTGAAAGAGAGGATCAAGAAAATTTGGGAAGTTGGGACATGAAGGAAAGCACTTCCAAAAGGGACATCAGTGGGGTCTTCACAAGCACACCCTCAAGTGAGCTTTGGAACTATGATGGAAAGACCAAAGGGATTTGCTTTCACAGATTCCAGTGGCTGCCAGTGGAAACTCCTCATCTCACCAGAAAGAGGAGGAAGGAAAAAAATGCAATGAAAGAGGTTGGGAGAGCAAGACTGAAGAAAAGATTTAAAAAAAAAAAAAAAAAGAAAGAGGAAGGAAAATAAAAGAAAGAAGAAAAGAGAAATAGAGAAAAAATAGAGGTAATGGACAGAGAGAGAAAGACAAAGGAAGAGAGAATGAGAGAGACCAAAAAGAAAGGAGAAAGAAAGAAAGAGAAAAAAAGAGAAAGAGAAAGAAAAAGAGCGAAGGAGAGGAAGAGACAAAGAAAGAGAGAAAGAGAGAGAAAGAGAGAGAGAGAGAAAGAGAAGAAAAAGAAAGAATAGAAGAAAAAGAAAGAAAAGAAAAAGAGAGAAAGAGAAGAAAAAGAAAGAGAAGAAAAAAGAAAGAAAGAAAGAAAGAGAAAAAGAAAGAAAGAAAGAGAAAAAGAAAGAAAAAAAGAAAGAAAAGGATTAAGATACAGAAAATGAAGAAAAAGAAAGAAAAATCACATCATTTTCCCTATTTGCAATCTGCAAAGGGGGTGTTTTCCCTTCCAACATTCTGCAAAGTGCTGTGAGGCAGAGAAAAAAACAGGGAGACTGTCCCATGCAGAAGGTTTTGGGAGATAGCACCTGGCACAAGGCTTGCTACAATAAGTTGGTTATTCTTTATTGCGTTGGAAATAAAACAGTCATGGAAAGTCCTGCATAAATCCACAGCCATGGCCTGCAAAATCCCTGCCTCACCTTGAATTTGCTGAATATTTTTAGGGTTTAGGGCTTGAGGGTTTTGTTGGTTTTTTAAGTTTGGTTTCAAGGATGGAAATTAGAGCTGGTCATAGCATTTGTTCTTTTGAGGGAAGAAAGGGGAAAGTCTGTTTATACAGAGAGATTCTTCTGATGTGTTTTTAGTGAGGGTGAGCAAAGCACCGTGCCCAGCTTGTAATCCAGGGTAATATTTTTTAAGAGGAATTTTTTCTTATCCCAGAACATGTTCCTGTTGAGCAAACCAAAGCTTGGTGGACAACTGGAAGACGAACAGCTGGTGCAGAGCTGTGCCATGAGTTATTTCTGTGGGATTCTGGTAATTTATAGCAGGTGTATGGTTAATTAATCAAATGGAAACACTTTCATGCTGGTTTTGGGACAGGGAAGGAGGATGGGCTGCAGGAGGCTGCTCTAAAAGCCAGCTCCTCTTGATGTCTGTGGGGCCACGAAGAGGCAAGATGGGCCAAGGGCAAGAGGACACTACAGGTCCATAAATCCAGATGGCATCTCTCAAGGAATAAGATTTTTCCTAGGAGGGCACAGCTCCTTCCTCCAGATGTGTTGGAGATACAGAAGGCCAGCTCTGCAGGAAGAAAATTGATGGGAAAAGCTCTTGTAAGGGATTGAGGGCTGATGTTCTCCATCTGAGAACGCTCCACAACCCTGAGGGGTCTGGAGCAGCTGAGCTCACAGCCTTTGAAAGCCAAGCTTGATTCCAGCTTTTCTGTATAAAGAGCTCAGATTTGGGATCAACTGAATTCCTTTTGGGGAGAAAGATCCACCGAGCACCACGAAACATCAACCAGGAGATCTCCTCTCTGCAGAGAGCCAGTGCTGAGGCATTTCCACTGTTTGACTGCAGCAATTCTGGACCTGGAACACAGCAAGAACAAAGCTTACCAAGCTGGGGAGATGAGTGCCGTGAGCAGCTTTTCAGAGATGCAGCCAATCCTGCAACAAATCACAGGATTTGCAGTCAGCAGTAAGGCCAAAAGTCGGCGTCCATCGAGCTGTAGGATTTGGCCACAGGACAGTGCCTATTTCTGCATCCAAGCAAGGATTCCTGCCAGTGCCTAGTGTCAGGCTGTTTATTTCTGTCCGGATTAAAACCAATTAGAACATCAAGCAGCAAAATCAGCGCGCAGCTGTCGTTTAAAAGATGTGGTGGAGATCAGGGAAGACTGGAAGTTAATTGGTCAATGACTAGAAGGAAGGTAAGCAAAGAGAGAGGTGTGGAGCTGTTCTATTTATGGAGCTGAGAAGGAAAGGTCTGTTCCTTCTCCTCCTCTGTGAAAAGAATATTTAAAAAGCTTTCAGGAAGGAAAAAGCTGATGAAAGCAAACTGGAAAAGTTTAGGTTACTCAGACTGCTTGTGGTGTGAGGACAGAAAAGAAGAGGAGGACTGCCCAGAAAAGGAAAATTCAATGAATCAATCTGTCCTCTGGGGTCTCAGCATGGGTTTAGCTGGGATTTATGCATGTTACAGCTTTGCCAAGTTCTCCCAAGGGTGTGCTCCACACCTCTTGCCCCAGACTGTTGCATAGAGTGGCCGTGGGCTCTAACAGTGCTCTGCCACTTCACAGGCTGCACGAGTAAGATCGTGTTATGCTGGAAAAGACCTTGGAGACCCTCTGGGATGAAGGATTTGAAAAAATTGGATAGCTCTATATATTCAAGCCTAGCTCTGTTTTTTTTGGGGGGGAAAGGCCACTGGAGATTTTTCAGGCATTGAGAGACAAGAACATGAGCGATGGCATTGCCCAGCACAGGGAGGGCAGTGACATGAGCCATTAATGGTCGATAAACCCAGCAAATTTTGTTGGTTCCTGCTGGAGGCTTGGAAATGTCCTCATTGTGGTGGTTGAGCAGTAGCAAAGCTTGGAGAGAAGTGGGAAGAGGTGTGGTGGGGGCAGGAGAAGTGAAAATGAACCATGACCCTTGCCCGCGTGGTCGCCTCTTGGACGTTTGGTCCTGACTGTCACGATATCCATCAGCTCTGCAGGATGCAGAGCCAGCTCCTCTGGAACATGGGATTTGTGCTTCTGGAAGGGAACATGGAGCTTATTGCGAGTGCTGGAGGCTCCTTGTGTTTCTCATGGTGGCGGGGGCTGGTCATCCACACTCCGCTGTTGCCGGTACCCTGTGACTTCAGCGGGGTGGAACGGCTGCCACGAAAGCCAAATTGATCCATTAGAGAGCTGGGAGAAAGCCCGGGGGATGCCTGCTGGGATCCTGATAAAACATGTGCTGCCGAGAGGGAAAACCCAGCCTTTGTTGGTTAAGGCTGGACCAAATCCTGCCCTCAAACCCCTCCGTGGTCAGAGACCGCCGGGCTGGCGCTGGTGTCCCACTGGAGCCGCACCCTCGGATCCTCCTGGTCCCAGTGGCACCCTCAGCCCGGCCTGGAGCATCTCCCCCGCCGTAAGATCCCAAGGGAAAGTCAAACCTGGACTTCAGAGCAAATCAAATGGAGCGCAACTGAACCGCGAGCGTGATGCGAAACATCGTTTTGGCCGGACGAAACGCAGTTTCCACAACCTGGTTTTAAGGAACAGTATCACACAGAGATAGATACACTATGCTAGGTCTGGAGGAAAGAAAAGAAACCAATATGCTAAATAAACTAAGACATACAGTATAGGGGATATTCTGATCAACAAACCAATCACCATTAGAATCAAAAAGTAAACCAGCCTTTCACTTAGGACCCTAACAACATTTCTCAATGCACTAAGTACATTTTAAACCATGCAAGTTTACACAAACATCTTAACTAGGTTTTTTTTTTTTTTTTACTTTTTAAAACACCAACATTATGCATTTCTTTGTTAATTATATTGGTTAAAGTTGCAGCCGTTCACTGCCAAATATCAGATACATCATATACATATTTTTATACAGAATCTGGACAACACAACATTACACAGCCTAAATAGAGAAAAAAAGATTATTTGTTCCTTTGTTTGTTTGTTTTTTTCAGTTTTGTAAAAAATATGAAATGGTGATAGGAAGGAGGGAGAAGGCGTGGGAAATCTTCTACCAAATTAAAGGATTATATCAAAATAATTCCCAAATCACAGTACAACAAGGAAAAAAAATGGTTCGAACTCAGCTCCACATTTAAGATTCTCTTAGCTAAGAAACAAGACTTTACACACAGAATGTATCAGTATTTAAAAACAGAAAGAATTGCAACACCATGCTGTGATTCCAAATACATCTTAGTTCAAAAAAATGTTCAAAAGGGGAAGGTAAGAAAAAAAAAATTAAAAAAAATTAATCGATAAACTCAGTGATTGCAAAGTTACCTCGTTGGTTTGGATTTCCTACCTACTCGCGATGCATTGCCGTGGGATGGAGCTGGAGCAACGCCAGGATTAAGGAATGACTCGGGAATCACTCGCTGGGTTCTGTTGGGGCAGCTGGAACTCGGGATCTGAAACCATCCCAACGCTTTGGGGTCTTTGCTTTTCCTTCTACTCGGCTCTGAAGCAGAGCGGGGTGAGGACCTCTGTGGCTCCCCCACGGCCATACCCTGCCCATCCACACGGAGCAATGCATGTGTTGGATTAGACAGAAAGGAAACAGAACCTGGAAATCAACCATGGAGGGTGCTGTGGTTGACATGGCAAGTATACAAAAATGCTAAAATTTCAGATATAATCAAAGATACAAAATCAGTTCTGACAAGAGGATTTTTTTTTGTAGTTTTTTTTTTTTTTTTAATAGCAACCATTACAGTGCAAGGTTTTAAAAGTTAATATTACAGTAAAAGGTGTGTATCTGGTTTTACAGTAACTGTAGCACTGATTTTTTGTTATGTATAGTAGGTCCCTGATGTAAAGTGTATGCACCAGTTTGAGAGAAAACCCCGCACAATAACGGCTCTTTAGCTTTACATACATTTTTCTTTTTTTTTTTTAAACAGATACAAAATAACACATCAAGTTCACAATTTCACAAGCACGGAATTTTGCCTTAATAAAAAGCATGAGAACTTGGTCGAAACCCCGACATTTAAAGAAATGTAAGAACAGTTCAATGAGGGACGTGAGTGTGTGTTTGAGTCACGGCTTTCTGCCACTCCACCAAGCTCCTGGATCAGTCTGTGCTGTCCAAACTGCTGCTTCTTGCTCACCCACCAGTTGGTTTTGGTTTGTTTTTGGCCAGGCAAAGTGGTGTTGAGCTTCCCACAGCTGGGATTTGAGTTTGTGCATTTAACATTATCAGCAATCTATTTTTTGGGTGGATGAGTTCTCGAAAAGAAGGATCGTCCACAGAGGGTCTGTGGCTCCTGCTCATTTGGATGGGGATCCTTTTTTGAAATGATCAGGATGAGATGCAAATGACTACATCCTTGCAATAATCCTTGGAAATTGGTTGGAAAAGACCTCTATGATCATCCAGTCCAACCATCAACCCAGCACCATGGTCACCATTAGACCGTGTCCTCAGCCACATCCACTCAGGTCTCACTGCACCCAGCTTTGACTTTTCTGAGTTAAAGAAGCTTTAGAATCATAGAATCACAGACTATCCTGAGTTGGGAGGATCATCAGAGTCCAACTCCTGGCCCTGCACAGGACAGTTCCAAGAATCCCACCCTGTGCCATGGTAACTCGCTAATTTAGTCACACATTGATTTTATTTCACAACCAACCTGACTTTTCTGAAAGCAAGAAAACAGTAATCAGAAAACAGCCAGGAAAATCTGATGCTGCAGTTTAAATCCCAGCTCTAAGAAGAGGGATCCAGCTGACTTGATAACCACCAAAAACACAGGCTTCCAACAGAAATGTTCCTGTCCCTCAACAGTGATCCAGGCAATATTTAGTGCATGATTTTGCAATTTCTGCCTTCTCAAGTTGCATTTACTCAGGTAAATAATATGCTTTTCGTCTGAATTCAAGTTATTGAAAGTCAGACCCAGAAAAGTGATGTAGAATTTCTCTCCAGAGGTGCACATCTCCTTCCTGATGGTAGAGGAAGCAGATGCAAAGAACTCAGACCAGACTATTCATGGGAGAGAAATTTAAGTGGGATTAACCCCTCTTTCAGCTTCTCTCCCCACTCTAAACAGGTGGGTAAGTAAATATGCAGTACTCAGGTGGTAAAGGCTGCAGAATTACTTAAAAATGAGTATCTTACACAAAAAATACTGAACATATTTTGAAAATTGCATCTGCAGTCCTTAGCAAAATGCAGTCCCAGCCAGAGGCTGGAGGAGGTTTGGTGAACATTGTGAGCTCAAAGGAGATAAAGATGAATGTTTTATAAAAGTTCTTCCATCTCTGCTTCCCTTTAGATTTTATTCTGGACACTTGATGGACTTTAAGAAGCAGCAGGAGTCCAGCACAAGAGTGGGATGCCCTTGGTTGTGTTGGTCACCCTGTTTTAGTTCTGTCAGACACTCCATCCTCCCAGGAGATTTCTGCAGCCAGCTCCACCACTGCCCCTCAGCTCCTCCTTGCCAATTCTGTCCATGTAGGAGTCCATCCTTCCCCACAGCACATCTGCACCTTTTGCCCATGGATAACCTGCCCCTGCACCTGGGTTTCCTAATTTTTAAACACTCCCTGCTGTTTGAGAAGAGCCTGGTGGGATTTACCCAGCACTGGGGGAGCTCGTAGCAGTCTAGCTCATGGAGAAGTAAAAAGCTTGACAAAATCCCTGGTCAGAAAGAATTAATCTCTTTAAAGAGGAAAGGATCAAGGATTAGACACATTCTCATCACAGGGCTCCTCTACCCAAGGCTTTAATTAACAAGACATTCCTCTGGAAGCTTGAAGGGCCAGTGGAAGAGCAATCCAAGCATGGAGGCCTCTGGTGTTCTGAGGTGCCCCATGCAGGAGGGATTTCTTTATGATCATTATTCTAAAGCCAAAATCCTTTTAACAGACTAATTCAACAAAAAAACCCACCTTACAACCTTCTCAAAGGAAAAGCATCCTCCTCCCAAACTCTGAGCAGCAAGGCAGTGAAGCACCAGCCTAACTACAAAAGGCTGAAAAGTCAGGAATTCCATGAAAACTTCATGGCCAGCCCAGAAAATACTTGGACAATTAAAGCACAAGTTTCAAGCTGGAAAAGAAGTGGTGGTAATCAGATCAGCCAAATTCCTCCTGTCAAGCTATGTCAAGGTTTGGGATCTGAGACTGTGAGGTTTTTTGAGAGGGGTAGGCTTTGTTATTCCAGGAAACAATGAAGAACTCTACTTTTTGACAGTGATTTTGCCCCTTGGTGTTAATGTCTGAACTTCTGTGATGAATTGCAGATGGAAGAAGGACAGCAGGAATGTTGCCTCATTCCCACACAAAGGAATTTGCTGCATGAGTAGTGAAAATGGGCTGTGATCTCTACATTGTGTTAGAGGATCACCCCTGGCTCCTTCTGTAGTCAGTGGAAGGAAATTGGCATTTCCAGAGCCTGATTGATCTCTCCTGCTTTAGATATCTCTGCTAGGAGGGGTGAGTGTTCTTCTCCAAGGATCAAAGACAAAGTTGAGCAGCACTGGTTTGAGTTTGGAGAGTTAACTTTTAGTTATCTAAGTCAGATAAAGTAGATTTTATCATCAATATTCAGTCTTAAAAGTTTGTGGAGGTTTGGATTTTTTAAAGCACCGATTCATTTCAATGCTGGCTTATTCCATCCTGAATTTATTAATCCACACTGGAGCAACAGCCATCTTAAATTTTTGTTCTTTCATTTCATGCCAAGGCAACAGAGCTGCTTTTCCCCAGTATTGTCAGCACAGTTCCTCTCATCCCACTGCACCTGTAATTGTTTTCCTACTTGGGTCTCCCATGTGCAGCCCTGTCCAGTGGCTTTGGGAGCAGCATCTCTTGTTCTTTGAGTGATGCAATGATTGCTGGAGCATCCCTCGGAGTCCAGATTCCAGCCAGATGTTCACAAAGAGATCAGCAGGATCTTTTTGGAGCACAGGGAATGTCTCAGCACCAGCTCATTATCATTAATCCTCTAAAATCTCTTTGGAAGATGAAAACAAATGATGCCACTTGTTCTGCCAGAGAAAAGATGTGCAAGAGATGAAGGATTCCGTCTTCAAAAATAAGGTAGCAGACATTGCAGTTCAAGCCTCTGAATTGTTTTTAGATGTTGCAATAAAAATCTAGAAGAGGAGCTGCAGGATCTTACAGTGTCCCTTTGGAGGGGCTTGGCAAGCTGATCTTGGTTGTTTGAGTTTATCTGAATTCCCAAAATGAGCAAATCTGGCTGTGGCCAGATCTGGACAGAAGACCAAGACTGAAACAGCTCCAGATTTTCAGCAGGTGACACTTCTCTACTGAAACCCTGAGCTGGAGAATAGGATGAAAATCAGGTTGATTGGGACGGAAATGAGATAGTTTGGAAGTGCTGCTGTATAAACACGGTGTTAAGTGGCCATTAAGGTTCCAACGAGATCTTTTACAGAAATCAAACTTTGAATTGTCATCAATCTGCACCACAGTGCTAAAAGTGAGAAGCTCTTTTCCTTCCACAGAGATTGGAAGAAACAGGAGATCACCTTGACAGGGGAGCAGTCTGCAGGGCACACTTTAAAAATTGATTTGATCTTGGGAGGCTGGGAGCCTCATTATCTGAACAAACAGAGATTGATGCCTGTGTTTGAGCTGGTATCTCGGACTCCTTCTAAAGTCAAGACAATGCAGACGTTTCTAGGTCATGACTCACCTGACAGAGTGCAGGCAATGACAGGAAGTGCGTCCAAGAAAGGCACATTCCTTCCTAAATGTGGCACCCATTCATTAATCTACACAAGTGGGACAACCAGGCTGCAAATGTCTAAAGCTGGGTGAGTCAAATTTCACCTTCATTGCAAAGTTATTCGTATTCGCATATTTTTTATTTTTTTTGCTTCCCAAAGCGGAGAGGATGTCACGGAGCAAACACAAATCTCAAGGACCAATCTCATTTCTATGGGGACAGTCAGAAATTTTAAAATTTGAGAGATTCCTACTGCAGCTTTGAGGGAGACCTTTTCTGGATGAAGAGCAAGGGAAAGAAATAAAATTGCCCTGGCAGAATGGCAGGGAATCATTATCTTGCCTCACACACCCATCTAAGATGTGCAGGGGTGACAAATTGTCATGGGAATGTAGATGAAAGATACCTTAATAAAGAACAGAAAACAAACCACATGCTAAAAAATTTTGAAAATTTTTAAAGGACAAAACCAGCTGGGTATTCTCCCAGTGCTCTTCTTGGTTTTTACAAAAGCAACGATTCCAAAATCCTACCATGATAACCAGGCTGCTAAAGCCTGATGTTTAAGGGAATTCTCTTCTGGAACTCCTCAAGTAGCTAAATAAATTATAAATGTAGCCATGGGATGTGAAAACAACCAGATTTCAATCATTGCTTAAATATTCCCAGACTACACCAAAAGAGAAATGAGCACAGAACAGTTTCTTAAATACCTGGTGTAGTTTTTAACACCAGATTGATTCCAACCCTTTTTGCTTCATGCAAACCAGGTGCTTCTTTTCCTGAAAAAGGAACCAAGCTGCTCAAATAAAGAGTTACAGGTGATGTGTTGCTCTTGTCATAAAAATATGCAAATACATTTGTTTTTTTCTGGTAAAATGTGACATTTTTATACCAAAAAAACCCTAATCTTACAAAAGCATCTGATGCACTGGACACAGGACTTGATGGAGCCAGCACTGAAGTGATCCAGAGTTGTGCAGCCAAATCTGATTTGCCAGATCTGTGGACTTTTAACCCAATCTGAAGCTGCAAATATCTCCCCAGGCCTCACTTGATGCAAATTCTTTCAGTGCTCTTGGCTGTGAGTTTTAAGAAAGCCCAAGGCTGAGTTCTTAGAGTGAGCATCAGAGATGGGGAAGGATTTGGGGAAAAAAACAAAGAGTTTTATTTTAAATCAGTCTTGAACTGGGGGAAAGCCAGAAAAAAAAATAGCCAGAAAAACTCACCCTAGCCTGAAAAATGAGGAATTATTGCAGGAAATTGCAGGCAGTTCTGAAGGTGCTGAATTCTGCAGCAATATCCCACTTATCACATAAACACAGCGCTGTTAAAACTCAGGCAGCACCGTGGGGTCATTATTTTTTCAAAAAGCAAATGTAACAAAGCCATATGCCATCCTTGAGGCTCTGCTGGCACCTTAACAAAGGGAAGGATGGACCAAAAAAAAAAATTCTGGGCTCTTCCTGGAACATTCTGATCGCCTCCGCTCCCACGGAAAGCAGGGATGGTATTTTGGGATTTAATAAGAAACCTTTGGCACCTTGCAAAGTTGAAGCCTCTTGCTTTGGTGTGGGATAAGAACAGGGTGCAAGTCAGGAGGATGAAATGGGCCACAGAAGTTTGTTAACAATAGGATGACAACACTGGGATAAAATCCATTTTTGGATATTTCCGAGCACTTTCCAGTCACGTTTTGGGAGCTGGCATAGTCTGAGGTAATACAAGAGGCATGGTTTGAAGGGGGAGGTATTTTGATAATAAAATATATATTTCTTGTAAAAGATATGACCTCTCCCCTAAACCTTGGCTCTCATTAAGCAGGGACTTGTTTTCAAGTTCAGTCTGATACCACCTCCTCTTGACTTTTGCACTGTTGCTTGTTATGACATTAAACCAAAAGCTGATAAGGTTTGTGCTGACTTTATCCATAATAAATTAAAAAAACCACTCTGAGAGTGGTTCTTTCTCCTGTGACAGTGTCCCTGAGCCTCCACAAAAGCCTGCCCACAACCAAAGTTGTCTCTAATCCTCACATGGGGGAATCTCTGGGTCAATATTCACTGACTGCAGCCAAAACTGTGCCAAGAACTGAAAAACTTTCGACAGCTGAGTGCCAGATCCTGCTCTGTGTAATTTATCAGTGTGAGTGGAGACAAGGAATGCAACAGGAATGGGAGAATAAACTGTGTGTCTTATTAAGTCGAGAGTTTTGCCACTTCAAAGTGAAGAGACCGCAGGCAATGCCAAGGAAGGAGTTTGGTTGCTGATCTTGAAGGCTGCACTTGGCTGGGCAGTGAAGGGCTCCTCTGGTGCTCAGGAAGAGCTGTACCAAATTCCCTGCCAGGTGATGTCATTGGTGCTGAGCTCATGATCCGAAGAGGGACTGGAGCTGAGTGTCCTCACAGCAGTGCCATTAACACCTCTCAGAAGTAACTCAGGGTGCAGATTGGAGCCTGGAGCCAACCTGGAGATGGGACAGGCTCCCTGAGGAGGAGGAAGATCATCCTCTCAGCTTCTCCCAGCTCCTCCTGGCGTGCCTGGTCCAGGTCAGGCAGGACTGTGTTGGTGGTGTGGCTGCTTTGGTGATTTCTGCTCAGGTTCAAGAGGATCCATCACTTGTTTGAGCAATTCTCTTTTCCTGGCAGGAGGATGGACATAATTCACAGTTGCCCCCTCAGGCATTTTGTCCTCAGCCTCCTTTGCTGAGTCCATATTTCAGAATTTCAGTGGGCTAAAATTGCAGCACTTCTCCCATGTATTTTAAGCTCTTTTGTAGGATCTTCTGATGGTGCACTGGTCTGTCCTTCTTCATGTGAGCCTGGGCATGTCCTGATGCCCACCCCTACAGCCACGAAGGGACCCTCAAACCATGGTTTTGACCTCATGCCTTGGACAAAAATTTGTTTCTTGTCTTGATCTGAGGAGCAAGTGAGAAAATCTGACTCTGTACAGGGCCTTGTGCCTCCAAACCTCAGGAATAACAGAGAAAATAAAACTGAGTCCTGCAGCCTCTGTCACTGCTCTGCTGCCTAAAAGATCTCAGGAAACCCTTGATCCAAATCAGATGAGGCTCGGTTTCTGTAAAAGCTCCATGGTCAGAACCTGCTCAACATTTTACCCAAAACCTTCTCTGTAGCAGGTGAGACAGCAGAAGACATTCCCAGCGCTGTCATATCCACTGGCTGTCATGCACAGGCAACACAGAGGCAATTCCTGCTCAATAAAAGCTGGGTCAGCTCCATGGAAGCTGCTAAAGCTTTCCCACATTTAGCAAGGTGGAATAAGAGGAGAATTTTCTCAGGAGCCAGCTTCCAGAACAAAAGGGATCTCTGTAGAAATGAACAGTCCTGAAACATGGAAAGGAGCAGATCGGCCAGCAGTGAGCATCCACAGAGATGGATGAGACACAGCAAGATTCTCAAAAAAGCAAAGCTGATGCTCCAGAAGGACTTAAAACCTCAGAGCTGGCATTAGGAAATCATTGCAGAATGACCACAAACCAAACAGATGGGAGAAGGAAATGCTTCCATGACCAAAACCAAAGGCATCCCATTAGCACCAGGGGAAATAATTGTGGGAGAAAGGGAAGAACACCTGAGCTCACTTCAAAGAGGTGAAGAAGAAGAAATGCTGAAGGTTTCCCCAGTCCATCAAACCACCACCAGCCCTCTGAACATCCAAGGACATCACGAATTCTGCTTCAGACATGAGGTTCATCCAACACTGCAGCTCTGGAGGGCAGAGAGGATCTACCAGGAACCTCATGAACATTAATTAGTGTGACCCAATCAGATCCAGCAGTGATTCCAGGACCTGGTTTCACTGTGGATGAGAGAAAAGCCAGGCTGCCTCTTCCATTTACTGGGCAGACTCTTTGCCACTCAATTAAAAGCAGACCTTTTTGACTTCACAGCAGGGATTGAAGACAATAACCACAAAGTACAAAATCCAACCCTATTTCTGAAGCAAATAAAGAACAGATAAGGCCAGGAATTCCGTGTGATTTGTGAGCAGAAATGAAACAGCTGCATCTCTCCCTTCTGCCTAATGCAAGATGATTAATGGACAGATTGAAAGGATTGAGTATTTCATGTCAAAACTTGGGGATTGTAATAGGCAAAGATTGAACTACCATATAATGGACCCTCAATCAAATTATAGCAGTTTAACAATAAATTGTGCTTTTTGGTATCTCAAGCTCCTCTCAAACTTCATAAAGTCTCATTATCTCAAAATAAACCTTTCAAAAAGCTCAGCAGAATGACAAAATGCCCAAATTCAAACACACACTTTGGAAGCATACTCTTCATATAGATATTTTTCTCATTGTTAGATTATTTCTTTTTCCAATTCAACACCAACCTGTAATTCCATCTGCTATACAACTTCGTGAACACACCTGTATTTCATTCCAGATAGACAAAATACTACACCATAAAAATAGAAATAGGTGGGAACAGGCAACAAAAATAACCAAACCAAACCAAAGAACAAGCCAGATTTGTACAGACACCAGATCAGAATGAGGAAAAAAATTGCTGTTTGTACTGAACAATTGTGCCAGTTTTAGAGAGAAGACTCTGCAGAAGGGGGTCTCTTGAAACCCAGCCTAAATCTGTGTTTTGCAGTCCTGTCTTGTGCTTTAAGTGAAACCCAACAGTATTTTCTCCACAGGGATATACTCATTTTTGGGTTTCATTTCCTGCTGCTTTCTTTATTTCTTTTTCCTTTCTAAAATTTTAATTTTTGAAATATTTTTATTTCCTAACAGAACAGCTGGATTTATGTTCAATAATAATTCTTCTCCTTGCTCTTTAAAAAAATAAGTCATACTCCATTTGTGTCCAATTCTTTCTGGTCACTAATTTTTTTGTTTGCTTTGACAAAGCAGTGTAGGAAAATGTTACATTTCCCACTGGTGGAAAGGAAATGGAGAGGATTCCCCTCATTTTATTCCCAGTAAATATTTCCTCACCAAGCTAAGAATCCAAGTATTTGGGGCTTTTTTTTTTTTTTTTTTTTTTTNCACCTAATTCCAGCTTATTGGAGCAGTTGAAAAGGATTGCTCTGCACAGATGTGGGCTTTGTGTCCTCACATTTCTGGCAGGAGGACCAAGCTGTGAGGCTCCTGGAAAGGTTTTCCTGGGTCCTGTCCACCTCAACAGCTCTCTCTAATTACTCCCACACCGCAGAATTTCAGTGTTGGTCATTGTGGTGTTCCTGGCTCATCACAGGGTCCAAAGACATTTTCCACCAGATGAGCACAGGGCAAAATCTTCCTCACTTGGTCAGGAACTCCCACATTCCTCACCCTTTCCACTGCCAGAGCACAAGGAACTGTGTGGCTCTAAATGATGCAGGTGACTAAAAAAACCAAGTGCTCTTCACTGGCCAGGATATCTGTGCCCAAACGGGAATTTGGCTTTATCCCATCAAGGTGAGGTGTCCAAGGTGAGCCTCAAATCCTCAATTGCATCCCACGTGCCTTAGCCAAGTGGTGATTTGTCCTGGGGAACTCTCTCCACTCCCACAGAAAGGACCTGGATTGGTGACTCTGGGTCAGTGGCTGCCATGAGATGGACAAATCTTTAATGAATGTGGTCCTGTGGCTCAGGGAAGTGCCACATTCCGGTTATTTCAAATAATGGACCCCTTCTTCACCCAAATGGAAAGAGATGAACATATTTTTCCTCCATCAGTCCTAAAAGCCTCTCTTTGTCTGCTCCCTCTCTGCCTCCTGCCAAATTCAGTGTTGAGATCAGACAAACCAAAATTGAAAGATCAGGACTGCAAATAATTTTCTTTCAATTTTGCTCTTTGATTCCAGTTACAAACAGGCTGTATTTGGGGAAAAGAAATAAAGTAAATTCATGTTGGACAATTCTGGTGTCTATCTCACATCTCAAAAACATCACTTCAATGGAAAAGGAACAGAAATAATAACCATTCACTCATGAACACAATATTGATTCCAGTGTACAGGAAAATAGGATCCAGACAGGATTTTACAACTAAGAAGGAAACATTACAATAAAGATTATGACATTTTATGAATATTCGTGTTATAGCTTTGAGCTTTATTGCAAAGCAAAAAATATATATTTGTATATATATATATATATTTTTATCTACATATCACCTCTGACATTGTATACAACACTAAATCACAAGAAATCAAAGAAATCATAGTGAGGTAGATACAAAACAAAGGGATGTTGAAGAATCCAGCTGCTAAATTTGGCTTAACGCAACTGTCATTAACATCTGTATATCCACCACAGCAGTGAGCTTTGATTCACAGCTTGATCAATGGATCCTACTAACATTGATATTGATATTAGAGCCCATTTAGGAATGATGCCATCTGGGGAATGGGGGGGAAAATAAATCAGCAGCGTTTCCTACAAACCCGTCGTCTCTGAGGGAAAATTTTCCATTGATTTTTCATGACTTTTAATGTTGATAAAACAGCTCTGAGAAATAGCCTGTGATCTAGGGGTACTGGTAGTGCCTGAGGGCAAAGAGGGAAGGGGAATTTACTGGGGTTGAACATAAGCAAAAGCAAAATAAACCCTTCTCCTTTTCTTTTAGAGGGCTGAGAGGAAACAGCACACCCTGGGAATGCTGGAGGCTGCATCCCTGAACGTGTGCTTGGGAATATCATCTTGTACTCATTGGTGATGGCCAACCAAACAAGGCTTCAGCAGAAGGGCAGCCCCTGGATGGATCCTGCTGCCCTTTCCAGGCAACAGCAGATACGTGGCAAGAAAATTGGTGCCACTGAAGTGACCGGCGCTGGCGGGACCGGTGCTGGCACCTGGAGGGGTCTGGCTGCTCTCTCTGCATTCCCACTAGGAAACTTGTTAAGGCACCTGGATGACTGGGGCTCTGTGGGTAATTCTCAGCACAATATCCCAGGATGGATTTGGGATAGCATTGGGCTTTTAAATTTAGTCTGTCAGCCCAGGACAATATGTACCTGGTGCTTCCTTCTGTGAGTGGAAAGAGGGATGTGAGAAGCTGTGGGTTTAATGTCAGCCAGGCTGGATCCAGAAAGCATTTCCAATGCGTTTCCAGCACAGGGATGGTTGGTAAAAGTTCTTTAGGCCATTGAACACCTTCATCCATGAGGTGGGATGTGCAGCAAAGGACGGATATGGCACCCTTGTATCATTCAGGAGTTATGAATTATCAGTGGTGTAAGGAGCTCTCAGTGGTTTATGTCCAACACAGACAAAAGCAAGTTGGATTTTCTGGACTAGGAAACCCCTCTGCTGCTGCTCAAACATCTCCTAATCTTCTTGCAAAGATAGGAAGTAAAGCCTTGTAAGAAACACGATTCCCCAGCTCTCCTGCAAACAGTGGCAGTGTGAGCTTTATTCTCCTACCATTTACAATGTCATGGCTGGATTAAAGAAAATGAGGAGAATTGACCAGAACAAATTGCAAATGAGCAGGAGGAGAAGCCAGTGTGACTGTTTACTGTGTGAATTGAACAAGTCACTGTTGGAGAATGACCTTACCCTTTAGGAAAACACACAGAAGGTTATTGCTTGTGCATTCATTTCCAATAGATTTTTTGGGAACCCCTACAGCGACCAGAAGACGGTTGCAGAAAATGCATAACACTTCAGAAAATCAAATTCCCCCATATATTGAGTGGGTCCTACACTGAACTGCAGCCTGATACCTCTAGTCCTGATGAGAGTGTGCCACTTTGGCAGGGCTGCAGAGCCAAATTCCTGACTCCAGAGCTGTCTTGAAGGAGATAATTTTGAATCCTCGTTAGCAGAGTGCAAAATTCTCATAGAAGCCATGGTGGAGAGTGTCTTGGAAGCATGGCAAATCCTGTCCCCTTTGGATGGGACTCAGCTGACCTAAAAGTAACCAAATAATGGCCACACAATAGATCTGGAATCAACTGGGATGAATCCCTACCTGGCAGTCTCCCTTGAGTATGGAATGGATCTTGGTAACTCATGGGATTCCCATGGCTAAATTAGAGGATTGGATCCCATTCACATAAAGCCAAGGAATTTTGGACAAACCTGGTTACCCAGGGGAATCTGTCAAAAAATGCACCCATGTCTTAGGCTCTGGAAGCTGCAAGTGGCTTTATACTTATCCACCAAGTGAATTTCTCCTGTTTTTTCCCAAAGACGCTGCTAAAAATCTGGGTTTTAATGTCATCAAAAAAGCCATTTGGAAATGAAACATGGGTGTGCTTTTATTGAGACTCTGAAGGGTGCCTCACTTTGCTTTGAGGTAACACAGAAAGGAAAAATGAATTGCCAAGCATCTTCCATACATTTGCCTGACAGATTTTCTTGGTGAGTCATGGAACAAGCAGCTTTTGCAAGTTACTTCCTTTAAGAACTGGAGTGTATGAACCTAAAAGATTTTAGCTGCAGGATTACAGATTGAGTCAAACTTGCCTTCTAGATTCCTCTGCTCACTGAATTTAGCAATTAGGAAAGTATCCTAAGTTTTTTTCCTTAAAACTTTAGAAGAAACTGTGACAGAAGATGACTCCACTTGGCCTCTCAGCACTGCATTTTCAGGGATGGAAATTCAAACTTAAAGTGAGTCGAGGGGGAAATATTCTCCTTGAAAAATACTGATTAATCATTAAATTAATCATTAACAACATAAACTGCAGATGCCAGCATCCAGCTTTTCCACTATGGTTGTTTTCAGGTAAATGTGGCTGTAACTTGAGCAGGAAGACTCACATGAAGTTTTTATTAAGGATCCAAATGCAAAAAGATTGGCTAGAAGAAGCACCCTTGATACCAAAGAAAGATGTGGACAAGTGTGTTCCCACTGATACATGGAAGAGATGCCACAAAGCCATTCCCTTCATCCTCCCCACTTTTACCAGCTTCAGAAAGGGCCCTGTCTGTACCCACAGCTGTTCCTTGGTCACTTGGAAGAGTTTCACTAAGTTAATTGTCCAATGAGTCGGAAATGGGATTTTATCTGTCCTACTCCAAGAAATTAGCAGTCACAGAATCATTGAATCACAGATTATCTCAAGTTGGAAGGCATCCATGTGGATCCAGACCATGGGATCTATGTGCAGTATATGGGATAAGAGTGAGCTGACAGCAGCAATCCACGATTTTGGCCTTGGCCAAGCTGAGAAGAATCTGATAGAGRGATTTGAAGAGTGTCACCACAGTGGGCCATGGCTCCCAAGATGGGGAAGCCTTGACTGGAAGGAAGAAGCACAACCAGAAGAYAAAGATGAGGTGATGAAGGTCAAAGGAAGCAGCAGTGAGCTTCCTGAACAGAAAAGAGCTGGAGGACAAGATTGGTGAAGACCTCAGCATAAACTGGCCCGAATCGCCTCCCACCGGCACGGAGAGGGACGTGCCGAGGAGAACCGTGAGTGCAAAGTGCTTAAAGGCTGGGTCAGCAGTGGCAACCCCCGTGTGACAGGCACAGAGAGGTGGGAGCGACGTGCAGGGGAGCCGGTGGTGGGCGGGGGACAGGGCAGCCACCTCTGGCGGCCGCGTGGTTTCCTGAGCTCATCACTGGACCGCCCTGTTTCCTCACCAACGCTCTCTCCTCTTTCCTCACCAACGCTCTCTCTTTCCTCACCAACACTCTCTCTTTCCTCACCAACACTCTCTCCGTGGCAAAACTGGGGTGGGGGAAGAAAAGTTACAAAGACTGAATTCCGCCCGCCCCAAGGAATACGGGCTGTGAATATCGGGTCAGTTTTTACCTTTCACCTAAGGACAGGGGGATTTTACCCAGTAGAGCCAGGCTATTTATTACAGCTTAAAGAACTACAAAACCTCTATTTGGATGGTGTAGATGGGCTTGGATGTGTGTCTATATTATACACACCCTCACATGGACATAGGCTATTATATATTTCTATAATATATAATATAGTATATAATACACACACACACACGCACGTGAGATACTCAAGCACCTGAAATCCTCTTAAGTCATGGAATCAAAAGGCTCTTCGTTGAGGCTTGGGGGACACTCACTACATTTTCTATATAGACAACTTTGTACATACAAGTCGTAAAGTGCGTTAAAAAGCGCGTAAAATTTTCTATGTAGAAAACTATGTACATATAGCACACACATGTACTAAAACACTTGGAGTTAAGCCAAATTTCACCTTCATCTTCACATCCCCAATACCTACAATACAAAACCAGAATTCAAAAAAAACCAAACCAACCAAACAGAAAAAACGTAAGGAACCAAATAAAGAAAAAAATTCTAAAACCCAAGAGAGAGAAATGAATCAAGAAAGAAAACCAAACCCAAAAAACAGTCAACAGAAGCCTGGCACATGTAGAAAACATTGATTCACTTAGAGAACATAAAGAGGGTCATGTCCGAACCTCCTTTTTCTTAAAAACAAAACCAAACCCATTTTGTTTGTCTGTTTGTTAGCTCTTATTGTTTGAGAAAAGTCACAGTAGCACTCTCACCTTGAACCAGAGTTTGGAACTTTGTTGTGTTTCTTTGTACAAAAGAAAAAACGGTTTAGGTTATGGAAAATAGTTGGGAAATTTGAGGTTGGAGAGAGGAGATAGAGAGAGAAACTGGAAGATTGCATAGTTGTGAACAGTGGCTTCTCATCAAGGTGAAAAAGTGCATCATCTGATAAAATAGCATTTGATTATTATTCTTTTTTGTTCGGTTCCATACTTTTTTTTTTTTCCTCAGTCAACTGTACATGTCACACATGAAAAGGTATTTACAGCACACACACATGCTAACATTAAACGTCTGACACTGAGACAGCCATTCTTTAAAGGTTCCATCAGAGTTTGTTCCATGCAAATTTGTATTCTTTTTAAATACATTTTTTGCTACATCCTAAGACCACAGACTTGTCTAAGCCCATCTCATGTAATTTTGATCATTAGCAACACAAAAAGGGGAAAAGCACCACAATGGCTCGGTTTGATCACCAAACCTCTGCTTTGACTTCTTTCTCTTTTTAATTGTCATTCCTTCATCACTGCTGGTTGTTTGTTTTTAAATATATTTTCTCTCTTTGTTGTTGTCATTTGTTTACATTAATTTTCCAGAGATGGGAAAAAACAATTGACTTTTTATTTATTTTAAAAAGTGTTCTTGAGGTAAGAGTTATGCTCAGAACCTGGGGCAGGCAGCAAAGCTTTCAAAAGCATTTGAGAAATGAGGTGTGAGGCCAAACACTGCCACCAACATCATAAAATAACAATGAAACAAAACAAAACAAATAAAATTGAGATGAATATTCCATGTTTCTGTCCCAGCTAAACCTTCCACCCTCTTTCCAACAATCTGTCCTTTTCCAAAAATCACAAATGGAATGAAAATGAAATAAAAGCAACTTGGCACATTCCCTCTTGCACCAGCCAAATGAAAAAAGAAAGGTGTTGTACATTAAAAAAGATATTTCAAAAGCTTTTCATGCTTGCTGCCTGTCTCAAGTGCATTTTAATATATGTCTGATCATTTACATTTATATAGGAAAGTCATATTGGTTACACTTCATACAGGATCACTTCATTTTTGTCCTCTTTTAACCTTTTCACTTCTTTTTTTGTCTTTTGGATAATGAGTTGGTTGTAACGATCTACAGTAAGGCTGCACAGGAAGAATACTCTGTGTTTTATTTTTTTTTATCTCTAAGAACCAAAGTATATAAAATGAGGTTTGATTCTAGCACCTTTTACAGTATTATTGGTGTTGTTCCCTTTAGGAAAAAATACCTTCACTCCACATCTGTTCTATCATCTCTCTCTAGTTTCAGCAATACTTCAAAGGTAACAATAAGGGGATGATTGACCCAAACCAGCAGTCCTTTGACAAAAAAACCTCTCCCCTCTGAAGTCAGGCAGAACTGCTCGTGTGAGCAAAGCCTTTGTCAGCTTCCCTCCTGCCTGCCAGTGCAGGCTGGGGCAGCAGCTCATTCAAGCAGCACGGAAAACCGAGCATCCAAAGAGGAAAAAAAAAACCCAAAAACTCACCAATTTGCTGGGGCAGCTGAGATGGAGAGGCTCGACAGCAGATGGATTTTCTCAGGGTGGAGGGAATAACACCACTTGCCACAAGGTGCAGAGGAAAAGGCAAGGATGCTGCCCTGGGAAGCTCCCCTGGGATGTTCCCCCAATGACCCCATCATCCTCCTTCCATGGCAAGGGGAGACATCCCCACCCCATGTGAGGAGGAAGATGTGGCCTGGCAGCATCCCCTGGGGAGATTTGGAGAAATTTTTAGAAATTTCTATGATGTGAAACAGCATCTTTCACTGAGAGCGTTTCTGGGAGTTGGGAGGGGAGAAGGAAGCTGGAAGAAAAATAAAAAACATAGGAAGGAGAAGCTCCTTGCCAAAGTTGTAACATTTCACAGGATGTTGAGCTGTTGTTTTCACTTGAGCAGTGTTAATCCTGCAGGGGAATGGTCCATTCCCCAGACAGCGGCATCAGAACCTCAATTATATATATATAATTATAACTATAGCAATATATCTATCTAGCTATCTATATTTATATAAGTATACATTAAAGTCTGTTACTGCACTGGCACCTAATACAGAGGAAAAGTACTGGCGTTGCTGCTGGATACAAGTGGTTGCCTTGACTGGAGTCCTGTGAAGGGTGAGCACCACAAGGAAAGGCACCACGAGGCGTTGAGAGTTGAAATGTTGCTGCCCTAACATAGCCATCATCAACAAAAATAAAGAGCTTGGTGGAGTTATGAGGGCAGGTGGGGCCAGGCTGAATTCTGGCCTTGCTGATGACAGAAAAAACAGAGTTTTCCCAGAAAAAAATACTGGGGTTTACGCAGGGTGGCTGATGGTGAAATTGAGACCAGAGTTTGGTCTTTTAAGGGGCACGTTGATTTTGCGAGCTCTTACGTAGCACTTTGGAAACTTTTTAACAGCTTTCCTCAGTTCAAACTCTTCGTGCTGTATTCAACACGCCTGCACCCATGGAAGAAAAGCAGGGTTGAACTTGGAGCGCTCAGGGAATAATCTAACACAAAGAGGGCACAGCCTGCCCTGGGCTGCCTCCTGCGATGTGCTGGATGCCTTCAGATCCCCCTAAACCAGGGGAAGTCGAAGGCGCTCAGCAAGTCTGATCTCATCCCTCTGCAGAGCCCTGCCCTGAATATCTCAATCTGTCACACCCCGGGAGCCCAGAGAATAAATTGTCCTGGACACAGGCAGCAATTTTGATGGGTTGGCAGAAGTCCTGCCAGGCTGAGGCAGAGATGAAAGCTGCACCTGTCTGGTTTTCTGAGGTCTTAGCCCATGCTTCTCATTCTCTCCTTACTCAATCAACATTTCTGCTGCACTAAACTTTTGTGTTGGCCCTTGCTCTATTTCTTCTGCTCATAAACTCACACTCACATTGCCCTCCAAGATGTAGAAAACAGAGGAAGAGCTGGGAATTAGCCAGAGCACATCCTCAGAGCCCTCCTGCAAAACAAGAAGTTGCTGCAGACACTGCCCATCCCCAGCGGGCTCCCTGCGCATAAGGTCGTTGCTTGGCGATCAAAAAAAGGGAAAGAAGAGACTCGCAGGCACTCTATGCCAAGTTAAGAGCACAGGTTTTGCATCGTGTTGACACCTGTCAGCCCATCCCATCTGCAAATCCCGAGCTCCTCCGACAGCTGCTGGCGAGCAGCCTGCCCCCGCTATTGGCGGCACCGCGCTGAGTCAAGGACAAAACGACAAATTTGGCAGAAATTCGCTCGCTGGATGGAGAAGAAGGGCAGGACTGCCCCAGCCACTTCTCAGAGCAGGGGTTGGTGGCAACCATGTGTCACTCAAGCATCGTGTGTGTGGCTTGCTGGTGGAAGCCAGGAATGGTGTTGGGACACCACTGTAGGGGACAAGTGGAGTTGCCCACGGCAGGACTTGACCTAGTTCCCCTTGTTCATTCAGATCAACTTTTGAGGGTTTAATTTGGATCCCAGTCTTTCTAGGATCTGAGGAAGGCTGGCTCAGGTGCAGAAATGACCTAGGAAGGAGGCAGCCTCTCCCAGATGAGTTGAAAACCCTTGATCCTAACTGGGATGGATGGGCATCTAAACCTGCAAGCCACATGGGGTTGGGATGGCACTGGAAGGATACCTTGAGATGAGTTCAGATGGGCTGAGTTTGTTAATAAGGCAAATTCAAGGCATGGGCATGACCAAGTTTCAAGCTTAGTTAACATAAAAAGTACTTTTTACTTGGAAAGCTTAGGCAATCATTCCTGCCTGATGCACCCGATGGAGAGGGTCTGGGGTGAGCAGAATTTTTCTTTGGAATTTTTTCAGCCAGACAGGATTTAGGGCAGGAAAATAAGACACAGGGATGCCTGTGGCATGAACTCTTGGGAATGCACCTGAGGACCCATTTGCTCTTTCCATCTCTGCTGTCTACACTCCATGGCCCAACAGGACTGTGCTAAATTCTTGGTTTCTCAGTTGACTTCCATGGAGGCTTTCCACAAGGAGAGGGGCATTTCAGAGGATGGGGAAAAGAGCTTCCCAAAATCTTACTGTGACATTTCAGAACAATCTGCCTGGTTGTGTCTGCTGAGCCAAATGGGGACAGAAGGTGACATGATGGATTTGTCCTGCTCTGCCCACCACCACCATGGTCCCAGAACACTTTTGATGTTAAGGTCTGGAAGCACATCACCAACATTGTTTAAATAATCCTCCCATCACCCTTGTGAGGTAACCTTTATCTCTCCCAGTTTACAGATAAAACATGGAGCAAAAAAAACCCCAGGTTAAGCCCTATCAACCTATTTTTACCACTTTGTAGTGATTGTGGAATTTGTTCTCCTTGAATAAGGTTTATTTGAGCCATCAAGTGCAAGAGTGTTTTCCAGGTTTGGAGTGTTAACGTGTTCCAGTAGTGATTAGTCAAATTTCAATGTTTATGGGAAAAGTGGCACTTCTGCAATAGAAGTATTTAAATTGTGCTATTCTCTGTGGCTGTGCCAATTTTCCAGTACTATCAAAATTCACTAATCAAAAACTCTCCTAGGATGACAGCTCATTTGAGAGATTTCCATGGACTTTTAGGATTCCTTTCAATCAGAGGAGCTTTGCAAGAAGTAGGATTGACAAAGATCTTTACATGCACATTGCAACACCTGGGGTAAGCGTGGCAGAGATCCAGGGGTGGAGATGGCAACGGACTGACTGTTCCCAAATCACAAGCCCTGGAAAACCAATGGCACCAGGGAACATCTTACACCTGCAGCAGACACAACCCTAACATCCTCTTGGCTTTCCCAACCATGGCAGAGATGGAGAGAGAACGTGGATCTTCAGGCACCATGATTTTCTAAATAAATCCAAAAATATTCACACCACAGGATGGGCATTTCCTTGCAATCAGGAAGTCATTCAAAGCTGTTCAAAATATAGAGCCTTCCTGTGATAATTCTGGTTTCAGGGGAACAGCTCCACCATGGAGCGTGCTGTCAGATTCCCAAGCGTATCCCTGTTACTCTGGAACAAGGAACACACAGAAAAACAGGCAAGAACCTCACCCCACCTGTTTTCTCATACTGTTTTCATAACGGGTGGCCACATCAGATTTAGTGGAATGGTCCCAACTTGGCCCAGTGACAGGAGTCACCAAACCAAGATGTGAAATTGTCCTTCCCTGAGTAAATAAAACACTTTTAAAACTAATTCCCATTCCTCACTGGAACAAAAGGCTGGAATGGTAAAAGTCTGCAGAGCAGAAACAGTAGCCAGAACCATTGTTTTATCCTGGTAGGAAAATATTTTCCATGGAAACCCCTCAAGTTTTGGATCTGTTTTGAGAGGGGACATATTTTGTAGCTAATGGAAAATGTTGGTATGCAAAGTAAAATCTCTTTCCTGTCACTCTCCCTACACAGAAAAGATGGGAGACAAAGGGATTTGACTGTGACACCTATTTAGACCCTCCTTCAGAAAACACACATCACAGCTCTCCTCCAAATGACTGCAATTACATCCAATTTAAGGCTTGTTTAATTGCTCGAGTAGTTCTGGGAAGTCTATGGGTAAGTGCAAACCAGTCCACTTTCCTTACTTCTTATCCATCATGAATTTGTTGGCGATACTGAGATTTCAATGATGACTTTAAAAAGGCAGGTTATATGGGAATGCTGTGAAATTGAAGAAATTGTCGTTACTCCCACAGTGCCAGCTCATAGAATCAGAATATCCTGAGCTGGACAGGACCCACAAGGATCATGGAAATCCAAGCCCTGGCCCTGCATGGGATGACCCCAAGAATGACCCAGTTGAAGCCAGGAGGCTTCAGCTTCAGGCTGCTGAAATTCCTGTGGGCGCGCGTCCCCGCGTGCACTCGCGTGCCCTCGGAAACTGAAACCAAGCCCTCAAGAGAACAGATTGCAGGTGTAATCAGCTGGCATTTGTCCTGCATCTTCCCTAGTTAGGAAGGAACTGTGTTTGCTTTTAGAGTGAAGGAAGAGGAAAAGTGGGGGCGGATGCAGGTGGCGTTCAGCTGGGGCTGAGGGGAGGAGGTTCTGGCACTGGCAGCCCGTTTTATTGGTAAATACAGCTAGAAAGGAAAAGATGAGCTGCTTGTCCTTGTGACTGATGAACGGCAATGACATCTGGAGGCAAAACAATAATCATTCCCTTCGAGTGGCATTTGGCATTTTGAATTTTAAGGGCTTGAAATCAGATTTGGAGGGTTTGCTCCCTGCAAAGGAGGGCCCTGTTTGATGTTGTGTGTTGACAGGGCTGTTCTTATTGCAGTGCTGATACTGGTGAAAGGAGAAACCATCTCTTCCTCAGCTAAAGCCAGGGACTACAAAGCCCCCACAGAGATCAGGGGTAGGCTACACTCAGATGGCTGCTCTTGGAAAGAGCTTTTACCCAAGTTCTTCCAGGGTTTTGACAAACTCTACAACCTCAAAGATGAAATCTATTGTCACAGTTGAAGAAAAAGACCAATAGGGCCTTGTTTGGGCTCCCCAACACCAGTGGAAATGACTGCTTTTAGCATAGATAGTGTAAGGAGGCACCTGGCCATCAGTGGAGCTCTGCTGATTTATCCTGATGCTGCGTTTGGCCCTCGTGTTTGGTCTGATTTTGGCTTCCAGATTTCTTAAGAAGTGGAAGATCAGGTGGGACAGCATTTCCTCAGGACATTTAGCTTCTGATGGTCTTTTAATTAAAAAAAAAAAAAAAAAGCCCCTACAAGGAATGTTTATTTCAACCCTGCTTGCAAATCCCAAATTGCTAGCACCTCTCACCAGGAATGACCTTCCTCATCTCAAAAAAGCCCTTTGGAATTCACAATGTGTTCATATATATTAAAACATATATACTGCTGCAGTAACATGGCATGTATGCTCACCTATATTTCCACAGGACTGAGGATATAGACTCAGACATACATGTTGATTAATCCCTTTAATCCTAAAAATTCATAGGCACCCACTTTACTTCAGGCTTAATATATAGTAGGAGGAATTCTCTCTCTTCCTGCTGTTTTACTCTTGCTGCTGAAGTGGTTCATACCAAAACAAGTGGGTGCAAGCACAGCCAGGTGGTTTCCCTGTTAAACACCACGATTTCAGGAGAATTAAAGGGTGATTTATCAATAATGCGAACTTCTTGTCTTTTTTTTTTTTTTAATATATATATATAATGCCCTCAATACCTTATAGGCTATATCCTATTTAATTCCACGAGATGGGTGACAATGAGTTTTGAAAGCAGTCTGCACCTACATCATTTTGCTCTACCAGATAAACATGAGACTTTAAATGCTTTCAAAACCACACTTGCCCTCTCTCTGCCCTCTCAGTCCACCCCTGTTCAAGACACAGATGTGTGGTGCTTTTTAGGACAAAGAGGGAATATCTGTTTGTTGGCCAGCATTTGGTTGGGTCAAACAAAGCAGTTAGCATAGCACCGAAGGAGTTACATTGCTGTTTTTTTCCCAACTTCAATCCTTTTTTTTTTTTTTTTTTTTTCTATTTTTTGGAACAGAAGCAGTAAAAAGAACCCAGAAGCACCAAGCTGAGTGCTTAAAACAGGGCAAAGAAACAGCTGGGGAGAAGGAAGGGTAAGGAGCAGACCCAAAGCCAATGCAGATGAGTGATGGCCCATCTGCAGGAGTGGGGCTTCCAAATTTGCTCTGCCCCAGCAGGAAGATGTGCAGCTGCCTGGAAATTCAGGTGGAAGAGCCTGGCCCCTGGAACCAGAAGATTTTGGAGTCCCTCCCCATGGTGGGTACAGAGAAGGGACAGGGAAGGTACGTGGCAGACCAAGCCAGAGCTTCCTTCTTGCTTCATGCAAGTCTTGGGCTGGAGAAGACAACAGCCACCTGAAACACCCCGCAGTGACCCCAAACCAGGCTCCACAGTCTTTACTCAGGACAGAAAAGGAGACCCAACAACAAAACCCAGGAGTTTTGCCTGAGTAAAGAGTGTGAGCAGACTTCACAAAGCTTCTCTACAAGGGAGCAGGGAGTCCTGCCTGGCATTGCATTCCCACCAGAGACATAATAGAATGGTCAGGACACTCAGACAATAAAAACACAAAAAAAACCTAAACCCCAGGCTTTCTATCACACATTTTTTCCTTCTGAATCATCTGACCAGTGGTGACATTTGGAGCAATGAACTGGATCCCTTCCCTCGTTCTAAAGAAAGTTTATCCTGGCTTTCACCTGAGTGGCTTGGGGCTCAACCAGGGATGAATCCACCTCGATGGACACAGAACCAACAGCCAAAACTCCCACAGGTGGCAAGGGAAGTTTTGTCTGCAGGAGGACGGTGAAGGCAGCCTGGTCTGGTCTCTCTAGTTGTGGCACAGGTTTTTTTTTTCTCCAGGAAAGCGGGGACTTCGGGAAGAGTTGCACGGGAGCAGCATTGGGTCTATTTTATCCTTTCACATCCCACCTTCGCCCTTCGTGTAAGGAAACAGTTCAAAAACCAAAAGAAAAAAAAAAGCCACTGTACAACCAAGTAAACTGCAATTATTGTGCTGTCTTAGGCAGTCAAGGAACTTAAAAGGCAAAAACAGAAAGGAAAAAAAAGATATTTTTTCACGTGTTTATCAGTTGAGACACTAGTTTTCCCATGCCTACAAGAGTCCTCAGCAATACCAGCCTCCCAAATAAGGTCCAGGCTATTCCAAAACAGCGTGAGCAAATTTTTCACTGTATTCAGATGGAAGCTGATGACTGAAAGATTAGTGCACATTTAACCGTGGCTGATGAGAGCAACTTTTAAAGAAATTCAAGTATTCATCAGTAATCTGTTCGGTTCAGAAATACTTTTGTCATCTTTAGTTTCAAGTTTTCAGAAAGAGCAAGGAAAAGGGAAAGGTCACCTGTTGTGTAAGAAAATAATATTGCAAATAGTGCTGTTACATTTGACCAGGAAAGCAAGGCTGTCCAGTTGGCGCACAACAATTTTCTCCGTTCCTTGCTTTTGGGGAGAGAAAAGACTTCAAATCACTTTCTCAAGACATGCACCAGCAGGTTTTCCTTCTGCCTGTTGTAACCCACCCTTCACTGCTCATCCCCCAGAACAGCACAAACCCAGCAAGAATGAAATTTTCACGGCGCACTTCCAGCACCTCTCACACGCGTTAACTTAAGCCTCACAACACCCCTGTGAGGTAGGTAAATATTATTATACCCATGTACAGATGGGTAAACTGTAGGCACAGAAAGGTTAAATCACTTGCCCAAGGTTACACAGCAACTTCGTGGCAGAGCTGGAGTCGAAACCCAGGAGGACTGTCACCCAAAATTCTGCAATGACTTTTAGACCGTGGCCACTTTCTACGCTCTCTGTAAGAGACCATCTGACAAACACAGCATTGCACAAATCCAATTAACTCCGCGGATTACAAAGTGCCTGGCTTTCAAACATTTGCCTTGCTGCATGTGTCCCAAAGGAATGGGGAGGGCACAGAAAGGTTTATGCTCTCAAATAATTTTTTTTTTCCGTTTGCAGGGCTTGTTTTTGTTTCGTGTTTAGGTTTTTAATATATGACAAGAAATGATATCCACATTATTTTATCAACACCATCGCTTTCCAATTGGGTTCTGTGCATGTCAGAATATACATTGAGGTCCAGATGGTTTATGCAGATTTATTTTAATAGTCACCAATTGCCTCCCTCCTCATCAGCGAAGAGCCAGTGGAACATATGCAGCGGTCTGTCATCTCATTTTCCCGTTTTTCTCATTCTCCCACTGCCTGAGCTTCAAGTAAGGAACAAGGGTTGAACACAGGCAATACCCAGCACAGCAGGAAAGCTCCTCCCTTTCTTCACACCACACCTCGACAGGAAAGAGTCACCACGCCATTATGCCCAAGTTCAAACACAACAGAACAATGAAGCGATTCTGAACGTGCTCATGGAGAATTAAGTGGATTGCAACAATCTCTAGCGGTACCCAAAGATCTGGAAATGCGTTCTGCACACAGTGAAAGGTTTGCCCACGTCTATTTGGGATAGCCTCAAATCTCCTCATTCAAACCAGGCTGAGATTCTCTGCACCAGAATACACCTGAGCTCCAAGGAAAAAAATAAAACCAGCAATCATAACCCTGGGAAAGCACCGTCCCCAAAGCCCCCAGGGCTTGAGACAACTGCCAAAAGAACAGCATGCAAGCTCCAGCAAGCAAAGGGTCCACAATGGAGTTCACATCATCCCTACCGTCCTACACCAGCCACCTCAGCTTCTGTGGGGATTGGCATAGACCTTATTTTGTCACGGTTGTTCGGGTTTTTGTTTTCTGGTGGGTTTTCTTTTGCAAGACTGCATTGGATCTGAACAGAACCCAGAGAAAAGCAAACCCAGTAAAAGAAGGAAAAATCCTAGGAAAGCCTGTCTCCACAATTTTCCGCTGACTCCGGCAGCTTCCAAATTGTCTCCTGCCCAAGCTGCCCAGCAAGCAGGCACTAAAAGGTTTTGCAAATGCACAGTAGTAAGTTTTCTTTTTCAAAGCACCTCTGAGCTTCAATGAAATCATGCTGGACTAACCTCAGACCACATTTTCTTCAGGAGGTTTAGTCATGCTGCAGGTGACACGTGTGACATGCAGGGGAGAGGGGTGGGATAAATTGTGAAGTGAATCTTGTGTGTACAAAACATACCTGAAGAGCAGGGGGTGATTGCACTCTGAAAGTCAATAGAGATACTCCTCACATGAGCCAGGTTTTAGCAGACCATTCACTAAAGCTTGGAATTAATTTTGCCCTGTTTCATCCAGTCAGCCTTAAATAAAAACATATGCAAATGACTTTTGGCAGGTGCACAAAAGGACGGGGTGAAGCAGAGAATTAGCTCCAATCCCAAACACTGAAAACATATATATTTACACTTGAAATGGGTGTCTCACTTGTACTTTGCACTGGTTATTATTCACCACTGGCTCCTCTTCTGCAGTTCAGGTTGGATTTGCTGCAGATGAAAAGTGCCTCGTGTGGGTGGCAAAGCATGACAAGGGCATGGGCAGAGACCTTGTAATTCTGTGTTTCCACCGTTGATTTGGTCTGGTCTGAATGATTCCTGTCTCCGAATTAGCTGCCTATGGATGTGTAACACTATCACAGTAAACATGCCATCCATCTGACATGGATGGAGGGATGGATGGGTTGACATCTGAGCCATAAAAGTGACGCAGTTTGCAAAACAACCTCGGCAAAAGGAACAAAGCGAACTGAAAAATAACTTGTCCATTGATTCAGGCAGAAAACAGAAAAATGCCAGATCAGAGCTGGTGTACTCCACCACGTCCTGCATCCCGGTCTGTGGCGTGGAGTTGCATCTTTTTCAGGAAATTAAGCATTTCCAGGATCCATTCTGGCCACGAAGCCAACTGAGTAGTGCTGGCCCCATCCTGACTCCTAAAATCGTTCGCCCCTGATAAGGAGCAGCTGCATCCAAACTGCCAGCTGGGGACAGTCTGGCCAGTGCCAAAGCCTGGGCAAGCTGTGCCTGAGCCCAGGGCTCCTTGGAGTGGGTCAAAACCATGCCAGGGAAGGTTTGAGCAATAACAGTCGGGATGGTGGAGCCCTCGCGCCTCGGCGTTGTCCTGGCATGGCACAGCTGGCTGGTTTAGATGAGCCCAGGGTGAATCCAGCACCACAAATGGATGGGCCAGAGAAGTTGCCCACCAATCTTTTGATGTGAATAAGTACACACTCAACCTTCTCCATGGCAGTTTGAAAAGCTCCTCATGCAGTTTCTTCTGGTCCAAAGGTGGGATGTGGTATAAAAAAGGCACCAGGGAAAAGCTGAGGGGTTAAAATCAAAGTGAAACCAGAACAAGTCCTGCAAAGTGCACACCAAAAATACAAAGGGCAAAAAAATACAACAGGAGGAGAGGATGAGACTCAGCACTGGGATTAGTACCAATAGAGAGCTAGGGTAGTTTTCCACCCTGAGCTTTTGGCTTGGCAAAAGGCGCTGTTTGGCAACAAGATCACAGGAAATCCCAAAAGGAAAAGGTCACCACCCCAAACTGTCCACCAGGAACACGTTGGGAGTAGTGGCAGAGCACGTGTGTTACGTTAAGGCTGTAATGAAGTCCTGGAAAAAGAAATAGTTCTTCAGGGAAGACGGAGCCTCTCCCTGGAAATCCTTTGCTAAATGAAGATGCTGATGGAAATCATTCAAAGAAAGGAGAAGCAGAAAGTTTATGCAAGTAATGACACAGTCTCAACTCGCAGTGCAGGCACCTGCCTTTGTTGTTATCCACACTACGAGCCACGAAGGAGGAGGACTTTGGAACAGGGATGTGTCAAGCCCTTGGTTAAGCTGGTTTGGTTGTGAGAAGTTAGCACTGCATTGAGAAGTAAGGACACTTCCAGAGTGTTTTGCCCCTCCGCCCCTAGCATGGGGCAGAGGTGCCGGCTGTTGGTGTGGTGGTGTGGAGTAAAATCCCGTTCCTGAGGGAAGGAAGGCTGGAGTTGCTCATGAGAGGCAACACTGAAGGGTCTCCTCCTCCTCCTCCTGGCACCTGGTGACCGTGCCTTGGCTCGTTGTCGCTGTCCTGGTGGGAAGGGTCCGGCTGTTCGGAGGGGTCAGTGATCAGCACCACGTTTCCAAGGTTGAGTTTGGGGAGCAGGACCTTCTTTTTGAAAACGGGAATGCCACCTCCTGGGAAAAACGGTCCCTGGGGAACAGCAGGGCTGTTTGCCATCCATTCCTTTCTCATGCTTTTGCCACGGAAATGCAGGTGTGAGGAGGAGAGCTCTTCATGCAAGGGCCAGCGTGGGGAATTAGATCAAGATAAGTCTACGCTAACATTAAAGGCAAGTCAAAAGAAAGTTCTGGAAGGAGAAATGCAGGCCTGTAGCTGGAGGATGGGCACCTCCATGTTTTTAGGACTCAGCAGGTGTTCACTTCACAAATTACCTCTTTTTATGGAGACAGCACACTGATCAGGGGAGAAAAAGGGTGAAATGTTAGTAGGACACTTGAGAAGGAGCTGGCTGTGGGGCACAGACAATGAAGAAGGGAAATGAAAGCTTTTCACAAATATATATCAGTTCATGTGTACACATATATATATATTTATATGCATTTATGTGCACAGCAAACAAGGGACTGGGGAGTTAGATAGGGGATGACGAGACCAAATCCCTTCCTTTGCATGAAAATGTGACCATCGCATTGGTTGTAATCAGAGCCCAGAAACATCTGCCTGAAATGGAGTTTGACTGGGAATTACAGTACCAGTGACAATTTGGCTTTGTATAAACTTTGCCGTGTGTCTATAGTTTGGCGTGAAGGAGTCCTGCCCTCCTTGAAAGGGACAGACACCAGTTAAAAGTTTGCTTTACAAAACAAAATGAAACAACTGAAGAAACCCCAACGTTTTCTCAGAACACTGCAAAGGATCACTGATTGAAAAAAATGTTTTTCTTCAGGTATATTCAGGCGAAGAAAGCATTCAGCTTCTTTAAACTGTTATATAAAATTGGTACTAGTTTCTTTAAATACTATCATAATTAAAAAAACCAACTGATTCCTGAAATTAAAAAAAGAAATCATAATCATAATTAAAAAATACCCCCCCGTGCTGATCTTCTCTTCAGAATAGGTCAGCATGGGAGTTTTGCACCCTAGACAGTTACAGTATTTCTGGAATAAAAAATTGCAATTACACACAGAAAATACTACAGCTTTCACTTAAAAATATCTCATTTTGTTGTTGTTGTTTTTCCCCTCCCAAGCAGAGGGATGGTGGGATTGAAAAGATGCCCTGAAACGGGAATATTCCTTTAAAGGAGCAATACTCTTGAAACGGAAAAAAGGGTGTCGGATAGACGCAAACCCGGTGATTTAAAAAAACCCAAAAAACCAAAAAACCAAGAGATTCCAGCACAGAAACAGAATCCGAGAGAGATGAGAATGTTCAGACACCGAGCGGGTTATTTGGAAATGTCAAAGACAACCCCACAGCCGTCTGGGCTTTGCCAGCTTCGGAGGTGGCAGCATCTCCTGGCGGTGGAAGGCTAAGCTAAACCACGGCGCTCTCGCTACGCTCTTGGATTTCCTCTGGTTGTTGTTTCTCGCCATGTACTTACAGTAGAGGGTGACACGAGACAGTTTTTATCAGCAGTTCCCCACAGGTAACCGAGTCGAAGAATTTTCTCAGCTAAATCACAACAACAACATCAACGAAAATACAAAGCACCAAATCATCTCGAGACGTGAGTCAGTTTTACAGGTTATTACCGTTTGAAGAAGTTTTGTTGGTTGTTTTGTTGTTGTTTGTTTTTGTGTTTTTTGTGTTTTTTTTTTTTAATCCCGACTTTTCATGTTTTGTTTTCCTTAAAAACAAAACAGAAACAAAACAAAAAATCAAAACCCAAAAATCCCCAAAATGGAACGAAGGATGCTTTACAATCACTTTAAGGCTCGCACTGAATGAGACATGACAGGTCTTACACGAGATTACAAATAATACATGTATGCCTTTCACAGCCTTAAAATGATACAGTAGGTCAAATTATTTTGCCAGTCACTGATCAAGTATTGTGCCTTTAAATTGACTCGCTTTTTGCTACCATGCTGAGTTTTATTATTACTGAAATAATTATTAGTTATGTGGAAATGTACTTTCGGATCATGGTTTTGGTTTCTAATTTTGATAATTTCTCATTTTCCAGAAATCAAGGTGGCAGGCCTTATTCTGGGCTCAGAATTTGCTCCACTGGAGACAGCGGGGCTTTAGCATGAGCAGTTGTTGGGAACAAGATCAGATTCTGTATTTTCACACTGATCTGGTACAATCCCACCTTTGTACAGGATCTATTTCCACAAGGAAAACGGTTCCAGGGTGGGGTCAGATTTATAACACAACTCGGTCAAGGCTTGGCCCAATGGTGTTATAAATTCCTTGCCAAATTATCTTACAGACGTGATTTTGTCTTTCAGCTGTTGGAAAAATCCATTGGGGTTGTCTTGGCTTTGCTTTCTTATCTTTGCTTTCTTATCTTTAGACATTTGGAGGGTTTTTACTGCTAAATCCAATAAGAGCAACAGTATTTTTTTTTTTTTAATTTACATTTCTCTCTTTTGTTGTTGTTAATTTTTTTAATTTTAAGGTTTGCATTTCAGTTGGATGGTTGGTTTTTCTTTTCTTTTTTTTCTTTTTTTTTTTTTTTCCTGGCATATAATCATCAAAGAGTTTTGCATGAGAAAGGTGACAGTACTTAATGAAACTCAGCACCTAAGGGCATAAGGCAGTTGTAGGTTTGTTTGTTTGTTTTTTTTTTTATTTTTCAATCAGCACCAATCCCATAAATAATGTTCTACACTTGGTGTACGGTATAAAACTGATGTGGAGATGCCTCCTTCTCCACCTGTGAATCCTAGGTGTGGAAGTTGAAATACTGTTTCTTGTGTGTAAAAAACAAAAGAAAAGTTTTTCTTTTTGTTTTTACTTACAAAACATAGAGAATATCTTTTTTTTTTTTATACATACAGCAACCAGAAAGAAAGCTTATCTGAAGGTTTGTGTTTGTTTCATGATCTGTGTTTACCGTAAACAAAAATAAGGTCCCCTCTTTTACTTTTGCTTTTAAGGAGCTTTAAAGTGAAGATTCATATTGTAGCAACTCATATAAGAGAGGTCCATCTCTATACCTAATACCTACAGCTGTGGGGGTGACATATTGGAGGATGTTGATAGTTCTTCTTAACCTCCTGTCTACAAAATGAGCATCCCAGGCAGGATATCTTTTTCTTGGGATGTCAATCTTAATGAGAGGCCCCTCGGGGGGGTAGGGTCGCCCAGATGGAGTAGATGGTACCATTGCTCTCACCTGGAAAACGGGCAAGCAAGTGTCAGCTGTGAGTTCCTCCTGTTGCTCCGTGACCGCTCTGGTGGGCGTAGCCTGGGCCCCCCGGTACCCAGGGGTTTGGGGCGCCATGGGCTCAACATCGGGGGGCAAAGGAATGCCCCAGAGCAGCTCGGCGCAACAGGAGCTGGCAAAGATCTTAGCTCTTGGCCCCATGGGATGCAGCACACCATAATATAACAGCATCAAAGCTATCCCAGCAGCAAAGCTAAGAAAGACACAACACAGTGCTGGCACGGCATAGGAGTCAGTGGTGTCAGGATCTCTGTAAAAATACCAAAGGAGCGTCAAGGCAGCGTTCTCCGTCAGGACCACCGTGTAATACGCAAACATTCGGTATCGAGTCCGCCCTTCCTTGACATTAAACCAGCAGAAAATGTACACAATCCCTACCACCATGTTGAAGAGGATCTCCTCCCACTTAGACATGCAGAAATCTGTCCCACCATGGATGATCCAGAAAGCCATGGCACACCAATGGACCACTACAAAGATCCCAAAGTAGAGCTGGAAGATGGAAGCAAAGAGAGCAAAAGAAATAACTCGGGATGAGATGGTGAAGAGGCGCCAGAAGAGATGGATGAGGGCCCCTCTGTAGCTCATACTCTTCTTGTCGTCCCTAGAGTCCCGAAGAAGCTTGTGATAGGAGGCTAGCACCCAAGCCAGGGACATCAGGGAGGCCACAGAGGACACACCTGCCGGAAGACACACAGATCCACTGAGTTAGACAGGAGCTTTGGTGGAAAACATCATCTGCTCACTAAATTATTGCATCTGGGGCAGGCTCGGGAGCCTCAAGGTTCAACTCACGTCAGGTTGTCCTTACAGTCTGGAGGAGAGAAATACAGAGATATCAGTGTGGGAATTGGAAACGGTGACGTTTTCAGGAGTTCTCTGACTCCTTTCTCCCTATCTTCCCGAGACACTGGATCGGCCACCCCACCCCAGCCTCTGTGCCCATCCTGACTGGATCCACATTTGAGAGTTTGAAATCCAGATCTCATCTAAATGCTGAAGCCCAAGTGTGAAAGTTGTTTTCTTGGAGAGCAGAATGTCTCTCAGAATGCAAGAGCAGGACACCTGCATTCCCTGCAACTGCATGGATTCTTTCTTACTGTAAAATACTTTATTTTAAACAACATTCCCATGGATTCTGCCTTACTCAGGAATCCCCATTTGCATTTGCCTTCGCTAAAACAAGGTTTTTGTCCCATGCAGACAAACATATAAATCCAGGGAGCAGGAAGACTCATCAATACCCTCGAAAGGGTCCCAGAACAAAGGATCTGACCTCTCCAGCAAATGCCCTTGTTTCCAGGATGGATCCAAGACCTGTACTGGAGACCTAACCCTAACCCTTCTCCAGTCTTGTCTCCAAGTCACAGTTGTGTCAGGGAGGGCACAGCCTGCACTGGGCTCACCCAACACATCCCCCTGCATGGGGCAGAAGCCCCCATGATATTCCAAAGGGTTCTGGTCTTATTCTCCATCTCAACCAACACTTAAAGCATTTATTTCCTCCACAAGATAAAGTAGTGGCCTCACCACACCTGAGAGGCTTTTAAAAATATAATTGATTTCACAAGGGTAGATTGAACAACTCATGGAGCAAAGCACCACAATAAAAATTAATTGAGACATTCCTGGGAAAAGAAAGAGCTGCTGGCATCTTATTCCTTTGGCCCCAGTGCTGCTCTGGACAACTGTTCTGCAGGTGAGGAAACAGCTGAGGGACCAAAATCCGTATTTGGGAAGCTCAATAATTTGTTAGCTATGGTTGGATTGCACCTTAGCCAAAGATTTGTCTAGGAACATCACCTTTAAAGTCCAAAGGAAAAGCTGCTAATGGTTCCAAGCAAAATGAAGAGAAATGCCCCTCCCTCTCTGATGTGTAACTGAGTGATAGGTCCAGATCTTTTCTGGCTTTGACTTCTCTAAGAAAATCCAAGGAACATCTTGCTGAGCTGCTCAGAGTTAAAAAGGTACAATGCCTGAAAAAAACTAAATTTCTTCTCCTGTTTTCTATTCTCTTTGCTCATGGGGGCCTGGCTTCCATGGGAATCCAAGGTCCATTGGCTCCTCAGACCTCCCTCTATAGAATTTATCTCAATTTTGAGGAGCCCACCCCACAGCGTGGCAGGGTTACATTTCCCTCCTTCCAACCTATCCATGTCTGGAGGAGAGATGATGGAGAAGAAGGCCAGGAAGGATGGAAGACTCCAACTCTGCCCTCACTGGAATTCTCACAGCCTGCAAAGTCCACCAAAACTGCACCTTTCCATCAGCTCTCGAGTTTCCCTCTGAATCCCTTGTCTTTGGGTTCAAATGTGCATTGGAATTTCAGACTGAATTAAAAAAAAACAAAACAGCAAAGCAGTGAGAGCAGTGGCCTTATCCAAGAGGGAAGCTTTAAACCACCGGCTTTAAGAAAATCACGATTCCCTCCGAGTTCTAAATCCTCACTCGGAAACACTTGCAAGTAGGACTTGGGGATTCCAGCCACAGACTCACAGAATGGTTGGAGTTGGAAGGAAGCCCTGGAGATCATCCAATCACTCTGCCAAGGTAGGATCACCTGGAGCAGGTGGCACAGGAACACATCCAGGTGGGTTTGGAATGTCTCCAGAGAGGGAACTCCACGCTCTCCCTGGGCAGCTGTTCCAGTGCTCAGGGTAAAGAAGTTCTTTCTCATGTTGAGGTGGAACTTCTGGTGGTTTATTTTGTGGCCACAGGTCCTCATCCCGTGACTGGGCACCTCTGCAAAGAGTCTGGCACCATCCTCTGACACCTCTTGGAGGTATTTCTATGGATTATTGAGATGCCCCTCAGTCTTCTCCAGACTGAACAGCTCCCTCAGTCTCTCCCCATAACGGAGGGAAACTTTTAAATATGAGCAGCTTCATACTCAAGTAAATGTAGATTAGATTCATTTTTAACCTACAAGATGAGTTACATTTTTGGTAGACTTTATTAACAGTTTTGGAAGGATGAGTCATGCCACAAAGTTTTGTTATGTGTATCAGTACTGTTTGTTGCACTATCTCTTGGCTATTCAGTTTTAAAACTTTCCATGATTAGCTGGGAAAAAAATATGTCATTTATTGCCTTATTTTAGTGCTGTTTTACTAGAAACTTGCTGTGCCTGTACAGGGAAACTCAAGCAGCACCAACCCACAGGTGACAGATGTGTCACCCTGGATTAAAAATGTTTCTGTTGGGCTCATTTATTCCAGAAAAGAGAAGGGAGTCAAATACACCCCAAACAATCCCCCAGTTTGCACATAAAGGCTTTACCTAATGTTTTGAGGGCAGAACCCTCCACTAATCACAGCCTTGGCTGCAAATTGCAGAGAGCTGGCTCAGTGCGTTGAGTCACTCGCACGGCGCCCGGGCTGCTGACAGTCATCTGAACATCTCCTCCAGCCAGCAGAGAGAGGCAAGACACCCCCAGAAAGTGATTCAGCCTGTCCTGACATCCGTGTGTGGGACAGGGAGGGGTTGACTCATGCTCCCAAGGTGTCTGACTCCATCCCTTGCCAGGGGAGCAGCAGTCAGG
>PYHW01009595.1:240764-255466 GCA_013186435.1 Turdus rufiventris
TTCTTTGTCCATATATAAGCCGCACCTGATTATAAGCTGCACTTTGGGTTCAGACCAAAATTTTAGTCAAAATGGTGCGGCTTATAATAGTGAAATTACTGTAGTTTCCACCCCCTGCCATGAGCAGGACACCTTCCACTATCCCAGGTTGTTCCAAGCCACATCCCTTGGACACTTCCAGGGATGCAGGGGCAGCCACAGCTCCTTAGGGTATTGATGATGCTGTGTGGATGAGGCTTCACCCCAGATGTAATTCCCAGCCCACCAAAACACAGCAATCCCCATCCAAACCTCCTCCAGGCTCCCCCTGCAGCTCATGGGGAAATCTGGAGGCAGCCAGTGCAGGCTGCAGAGGTTTTTCCCAGGAGCTGCCTCCCACGTGTGGGCTTAGGAGGAGCTGAACACAACCCCAGCCTGGCACAGCCTCTTCCCTATCCTTACCTGACCCCTCAATTCGCAGCAGTTTGGCTCTGGGAGGTCTCCTCAGCTGCTCCCTGCCTGTCCTGTCTGTGCTGCCTCCTTTGGGGCTGCAGCACTTGCTGGGATCACAGGAGGACAAAGGATGGCGTGCTGGTGCTGAGGGCAGCCAGGGGCTTTTCAGGTGTGATGGGATTTCCTCAGGGAAAACAAACATTTTGGTGCAGGGTAGAGATGGGGACAAACACCTGAGCACAGCAGCTCTTCCTGCAGCAAAAGCAGTGGGATCAGCAAAGGTGGGAGCGAGTCTGTGCTGGATCCCCACAGAGCGCCTCTGAGTGATGCCTCTCAAATTGCATTAGCGAGTGAGATTGTCCCCAGAGGGCTCAGAACGAGGAAATACTGGAAATGAAGGCACCACAGGGACCAAAATCCACCTGGCAGCTCGCTGACAGCTGCACTTGCTCTGGGGCACGGGCTGGGAACTCCTGCGAACTCAGCTGGAGGCTGCAAAATCCAAACAGAACCCAAGAGCTCACCCAGCACTGCTGGGAAAGGGGCTCAGCCTGCAGAAAAGGAGGCTCAGGGAGGCTCTGCACAACTCCCTGACAGGAGGGGACAGCCAGGAGGGTCAGGATTTCTCCCAGGGATAGGGACAGGAAAAGGGGAAACAGCCTCAAGTTGTGCCAGGGGAAGTTTTGATTGGATATTAGGAGATTAGGAAAAAAATTCTTCATGAAAAAGGTAGAAAGACACAGGAAGAGTTATGCAAGGATTCCCCATCCCATGGGATGCCCCATTCCTGCAGGATTTCAAAGCCTTGGGGACAAGCATCAGTGGTGGCCTTGGCAGTGCTGGGGGATGTTTGGACTGGATGATCTTGTAGGATTTTTCCAGCCTCAGAAATTCTCTATGCTCTACTAAAGCACTCTGGGGTGTTCCCAAGGTGTGAGGAGCACTTTGGAGCTCTCCTCCAGAGGCTGAGCATCCCAAAATGCTCACTCTGCTCCTTCTCACCAGCTCCCCTCATGTCTTTCTCTGCTTGGCTGGAGCTGTGGAATTGGGATTCAAAGCGGCTGCACAAGGGGACACCAGGAAATTTTCCCTCCTGCCACCCTGGCCAGTAGTGCTGGTTCTCTTAGAGGCATTTAAGAATTTCACCCCAGGAACTGGTGTTTATTTATGGATTTGAAAAAGCCTGGCTGTTTTGAGTGGACAGAAATCTTCCTGCCCACACACAAAGAAATGGAGCTGTAGGATGCTTTGAAAGCTGCTGCTCCTGGGATTTTCTCCCCAGGTTTGGGTTTTTCCTTTTGAAAATAAAAAGCACTTTTTTTTGTGGCCACAGAACCACCCAATGGGACTGTTCCTACATCAAATGAAGATTCGTTTAATAATCACATTTGGAGTTTGCAAAGCAACTTGTTGGAACTATTGGTTGGAAGGGATATTAAAGATTATTGCATTCCATCCCCTGCCATGGCAGGGACACCTTCCACTATCCCAGGTTGATCCAAACCCATCCAGCCTGGCCTTGGACACTTCCAGGGATCCAGGAGCAGCCACAGCTTCTCTGGGAATTGTATTCCAGGGCCTCCCCATCCTCCCAGGGAAGAAATTATTCTTGATATCTAATTTAAATTGTTTCATACAGAAGATCCAGCCTGACCCCAGCGTCTCCCAGTGCTTCTCTAACTGCTGGGATTCCCACACAGAGCCTGGAACATTGCTGGATTTCTGTAGCAATCAGATTGGGCAGCTCCAAATGTCACAGACGCTCACAAAGGGAACGACAGCACCTTGAAAGCATCTGAGTAACCACGAGAGTCATTCAGTTCAGACAAGAGGCTGATATTTAAGCTACAGATGGAGAAAAATTATGTCAAGAGCACGGTTCAAACCGCTGCAGTTTAAACAACCTCCTCCAGACAGCTTTGGTAAACACAATGCCAAAAAGGAGCCCTTGTGCTGCCCACGGAGAGCTCTGAAATGACAGTGCTGGGCACAGGGATCCCTCTGCTCCTGCTCTGCTCCTCTCCTAAGGGAGGCTGCTCAGCCTGGCTGCTGCTCCTGAGCCAGGAAAATGCTGTGGAGGAAGGGATTCCTGCCTGGAGCAACCCGGGAGAGTGGGAGGGGGGTTGGACAGGATGGACTTTGGGGTTCCTTCCCACCCAGACCATTCTGTGGCTCTGTGAATCAAGGCTCAGGTCTTACATAAAACGTGCAATAACCTTTAAGGGATGGTTAATCCTCCCCTCAGTCCCTTTATTTCTCTTCTGCTGCACACCAGAAGCCCTGCAAACAGAATCCCAGAATGGTTTGGGTTGGGAGGGACATTAAAACTCATCCAGTCCCACCCCTTGCTATGGCAGGGACAGCTTCCACTGTCCCAGACTGCTCCAAGCCCCATCACCCTGGCCTGGGACATTCCAGGGGCAGCCAGAGTTCCTCTGTGCCAGGGCAGACCTGGATGCACTCCCTGGCCCCCATAAAGCCTCACCTCAGCCTCGTTAGCTCCAGCGTATCGTTATCATTTTAATTGCCCAAACTCCAGTGCTTGTAATACCTTTATTAGATTGCACTCGTCCCCCAGTGCCTGGCACAGGCTGATTTAACAGCTCCAGCGCTGCATTTATGAGCAAGCCTGAGCACAGCCTCTTTCATTACTGTCTGAAGGTAATTCCTCCTGATCCAAAACTTCCTGTGGACTGGAGTGAGACCCGGCAAGGGAGAGAAGGGAAAACTTCCAGGTTAAAGCAGCCAGCTGGGGAGCTTGGAGCATCCTGCCCTGTCCTGGAGCTGCCCAGCTCCACTTGGAGCAGCCAGAGGGAATCTGGGAGACTCCCAGACACACAACCTGCAGCAACAACTCTCACCTGCCCTGATCTTTGCAAAGCAGATCCCAAACTGAGGTGGACTGAGCTCCCCGATGGTGCTGAGCAGCATCCCTGGCTCTCCTGTGCCCCACACCTGCAGCAAATGTTTGGATCCTCAGGGCAGGGGAACCTTCCTGGTGTGGGGATGGTGCCTGAAGGGACTGGAGGGGGAGTTTTGAGCCCACACAGGTGAAAACAAGGTTTAAAGGCCAGCATCTTGCTCAGCTTGTCACTTCATATTTGTAAAACAGAAGAGGGGAAGGATTCTCCACGCTGGACCCTCCACTGCTCATTCAGGGCAGCTCTGATTTCTCCTCTCTGTGAGCAGGGACAGCACCCAGCGATGGCTGGGGCTGTGCCAGGGGAGGTTTAGGCTGGATATTGGGAAAAGGTTCTTCCCCAGAGGGTGTCTGGGCACTGACCAGGCTCCCCAAGGAGCTTGGGACAACCTGGAATGCCGGGAGGTGTCCCTGCCCATGGCAGGGCTTGGAATGAGGAGCTTTAAGGCCTCTCCCCATCCAAACCATTCTGGGATCCTGGAACAGCACCCCAGTTCTACAGGCACTACAAGCCCAGCATCTTCAGTATCTGAAGCAAACACCACAGGCAGTGTCTATTTTAGACCACATTACTCAGTTTCAATACTTTTCAACACTGGCTTTCTTTCTTTTTAATTGCAACTCCACCTTTGGGATTAGTGATTTTATTTTATGATGGGATATTAAGAGTAGGAAGCCAGTCCTATTTTTTTTTTTTCTTTTCTAGTCCAAGCCAGTATTCAGAAGGAATAGATTAAATTATTAAATACACACAAGCACAGGAAACACAGGAAACTCTCAGCCATTATCCTATGAAGACAATGCCAATGCAAACACTGTAATAAAATATTCTTCACTGAAATCAACACTAATTTTCCCAGGCAATCAAATCCATCCCTGTGATCCCTCCTCCCAGGGAAAACAGCCAGCACAGCTAAATTCAGATCTCTGTGGCTCCATGCTTAAATTTGGCTCAGACACGCTGCAAATCAATGACTCCAGAAAGGTTTTCTAAGGAAAAAAATTCCCAGTGGGCAAAGTTTGCTCCAGCCCACGGCAGCTCCTGACGCAGCAGCAAAGAGCTCAGGGCTGCATCCATCCCAGAATCCAGGGAGCTTCCAGTTAGGAACTTGTTGAGGCCACCACTGTTGGGACATGGCTCCTGTGGCCATGGGGACAGTCCCCAAGGGCAGCTCAGCCATGAGGACACCCCCAGAGGATGATGCTGGGAACGGTGGAGGTGTTTGAACCACTTCATTTGGAGTTTCTTTTGTCTTCACTCGGAGCCAGGATTAAAAAATACACGAAGGAAATGGATTTATTTTCTGATGTTTGGGCTTGGTTGTTTATTAAATCTTATCTAAAGTTCAGCTACACTTCTAGTTACAAGTTAGAAGTGAGCAAAATGGAGGGAGATCCAGCTGCTACAAGGTTTCTTACAGCAAAACAGTCCAATGGAGAAGTAACACCTCTATTATTTAGACTTTTAACCCGATAATCAAATTCCTGTGACCCTCAGTGTGACACTGACTGTCCAACCAGAAACTACTGCCTGAAATCATGAAGGAGGAGGAAGATGAGCTCCAAAAGAGACACCACCCAAAATCCCCCATCTTGTCCTATACCTATTACTATATTATAAAAACCTCAAATTAAAACCCTTTACCAAGTGAAAGCACACACTTCTATTTAACTACACACCCGTGATTTTAACTCCATCACTCAAATTTGGAAGTTTTCTCCAAGGCTTCAGGTCAAAAGCTGTGTTCTCTAGGGGGTTAGAGCCAGAAAGCACAAAGCTCAAAAAACCCCAGGTTTGTGGGATCCAACAGTGCTGCAGCATCAGCATGAAACAGCAGCGAGTCTCTCACAAGCTCCTTCCTCATCAGGAGGGGTGGAGAAAGGGATGGAGCAGGTCTGCTCAGCACCTGCCAGCTCAGGAGGAGGAGGAGAGGATGTGACAGGGAGTATTTTGGGTTGGAAAAGGCTTTTAAAGGCCTTCCAACTCCCTGCAGGGAGTGGTGACATCTTCAAGCAGATGAGGCTGCTCAGAGATCCACCCAAGCTGACCCTGAATGTTTTTAGGGATGGGGGATGCTGAACTTCCTTCTCCAGCTGTAGGAAATCTGTGGATTGCTGTGCTGAGGGCTGTGCTTGTGTTTACACAACACCCAGAAAACATCATTTCCTTGTCTCCAGAAAGTGTTGGTGCCTCTCTCTGACATCCTTGAGCTGCTCCTCGATAAGAGGATAAATAAATGTTCCACTGAGGTATTGTAAGGTGGGTGAAAATCCCCCTTTTCTATAAGGATCTTGCAGCACCATGGCAAAGTAACAGAACCATGGATGATCAACAGTTTCCTAGCACTGCCAAGGCCACCACTGACCCATGTCCCCAAGTGCCACATCCATGTGGCTTTTTAATCCCTCCAGGGATGGGAACTCCACTGCCCTGGGCAGCTGTGCCAGGGCTCAGCAGCCCTTTTGGAGAAGAAATTATTGCTGATATCTAACCCTAATCTCTCCTGGGGATTTTGAGGCTGTTCCCTTTCCTCTTGTCCCTATCCCTKGAGCAGATCCTGACCCCCTGGCTGTCCCCTCCTGGCAGGGAGTTGTGCAGAGCCACAAGGTCCCCCCTGAGGCTCCTTTTGTCCAGGCTGAGCCCCTTTCCCAGCTCCCTCAACCTCTCCTGGTGCTCCAGCCCCTTGCCCAGCTCCGTTCCCTTCCCTGGCCACGCTCCAGCCCCTCAATGTCCCTCTGTCAGGAGGGTCCCAGAGCTGTCCCCAGCACTGGAGGTGTCCCAGCAGAGCCAGCACAGGGGACAGGCCCTGCCCTGCTCCTGGTGGGCACATTTCCTGGCACAGCCCAGGTGCCTTTTTGGCTACCTAAGCACACCTGGCTCTTGTTCAGCTGCCTGTTCTCCATGGCATGGAAGTTCCAGCCCCACCAGACCAGACTGGATCCAGCTTTTAAAACACCCCCAGCCCATCCCAGTCTGTGCCCCCAGTCCTGCAGAGCAGTGATGGTGACAATCCCTTGGCCAGGCAGCCAAAGCTGCATCACCAGGCTGGCAAACAGCCCAACACCAAACTGACAGAGGCTGAACCACTTCTTGCCATCTCCATGGCCCAGGATCAATTCACCTCTGCCATGGCTCCTCCTGTGAATCACTTAAAGAGGATAACACAAACCACTTCATAGGAAGCAGTTTTAAAAAATGCCCTGCTCTGCATAAGATGAGTTTGCCACAGAGAAGGGGGGAAAAAATTCAAGCATGTTCAGCATCTTATAGATTAATCCTAGGCCTAGAGCCAGGATAATTACTGCCAGAAGGAATAAAAGTAACATAAATATAGGTTAACACACAAAGGGTCCCGTTTGCAAGGTTTTACACATCACCAGCTCACAGGCGGATTTGGAAATTTAATTATAGAAAGATTTATAAAAGCAGGTAATACCCAAAGGGTTGTAAAAATAATTTTACTACAGTGAAGAGAACAAAACAAAAATTAAAAAAAAAAATAAAAGAAGCTCCAAACATTTTAAGTTAAGTAGGGCATCTGATGGATCTCCTGAAGCCCTTCCGCAGGATTCAGCCCAGACTGCCAGAGCAGCATCCGCCACAGCCTCCCAGAAATGCCATTTCAGAGAGAGCAGATAAGTCACTCTGACAGCCTTGTGACCTTCCAGAGCTGATGTGCTTTAAAAAAAATCTTTTTTTTTTGTAAAGGGTGCTCCTGGTATGCTCCAAGTCTTGTTAGGAGGGGGGAGGACAATTCTGAAATACCTTTGCTGCAGGGGTGCTGGTTCCCATCAGGATTCATGGTGCTTTTCTGCCAAGGACAGCTTTGGGGGAGGAGGGTGGTTCTCTGTCCATGGCAGGGGGTTGGAATAAGATGATTTCTAGGGTCCTTTCCAACCTAAACCATTCTGTTTCATGATTAAATATCACTGGGATGGATTTAGGTTCTGAATGAGCTGTTGCCAGTGGAGGAAAAAGCAGGAGCAGGGGTTATCCAAACAAGTCAGCATGGAAAAAGAAGGATTTTCTCTGCCAACCATGCTACAAGAGTGTTAAAAACTCTCTCCTATGAATGCTGGGGTCTTGAAGAAAAATGAAAGAAATGTTACAAGGTGTGTATGAAAGGAAAGCACAGGGCAGGAACAGGGAGGAGAATTCCATTCTGGGATCTCCTTTAGTGGCTTCCCACCAAAATACAGCCACCCTTAGAAACCTGAAATTTTAACTCTTACCTGTAAACCATGTTTTTGGTGTATAAACCACCTTTCTGACCTACCCAGTGCTTTCTGCTCCAGGAGGCACTTCCTGAAAGTTCCCTGGGAGTGATGCAGATGCTAAACTGTGCTTTTGTCAGTCCAGCAAAACTCACTGTCACTTTTAAATTAATCCTTTGGGGACAGCTCCTGGCTGGACTCTGCTACCCACATGCCCAGTGTGTGAGGAGAAGATGTTCAGGATGCTGAATGCTTATAAAAAGACATTTTAAAGGATCACAGACAAGGATTTTTTTCAGCCTGAAAATACATATTTATTAGGAAGAAAACTTATGGGGTTACAAATATCATAAATAAAATGTAGTGTGATTAAAAAAAAACCCTCAGGACTGAACACTAAATCTCTGGAAAACAGGGACAGGACCCTCCAGCATCAGTTCTGCACAGGTGGCTCTTGGAATCTTGTCTCACATCAGTTGTTTCCATGCACAAAGATCCAGGCTGGACAATCCAAACCCTTTTTGTCTGTAAATCTGTTCCTACAGCTCGAAAAGCTCCACACAGGGCAGCAGAGCTGTTTGCAAGGGCGTGCTTTAAATATCCATCAGTGTCTGTGAATGGATGTAGTGAGCACCCAAAAACAGCATGGGGAGGGAGGGTAAGGATCCCTGTGCCTTGGCAGATCCCAGGAAGCATTATGGGATGGCACAGGATGGAATGGGATGCAGGAATGGCAATGCAAATTGAATCTCGGTATCAAGGAAGTGCCACTAAATCAGAGGCTGCAGGGTCCCCCCCAGCCGTGTAAAACTGGATTAGGTGTGAACTTCAAACCCAGTGTGACGTGGAATAATCCTATGCTGGCAGAAAGGGATCAAAGCTCATTTCTCTAACTTGCTTAATCTTCTGAATTTGGGAGACACAGCAGGCTGGGAGTTAAAGCCCTGCTCTGTCACAGGGTTCAGCAGTGGCTGAGGGAGACCAGAGCACAAAAATCCTGGGGACTGGGGTTATTTCTGATGAGCTTTTAGAAAATCAGGGAATCACAAGATGGACTGGGTTGGAAGAGGACTTAAAAATCATCTCGTTCAGCCCTGGAAATGTCCAAGGCCAGGTTGGATGGGGTGTGGAGCTTGGGACAGTGCAAGGTATCCCGTGGCAGAGGATCCTCTCCAACCCAAACCATTCTGATTTCATGATTCCCTGTCTCTATACCTGCATCAGCTCTGCTGAAAAAAAATCCAGACATTTAAAGTAATCCAACCAAACAATAGCCAAAAAAAAAAAAAAAAAATCCACTCCTTCCCACATTAAACGGAACAGATTGATCCAAGCACTGGAACATCTCACCCATAAAAACCTTTCATACCTAAAAAACAAAGAAAAGAAAAAAGAAAATAAATAAATAAATAGTAATGCTCAAATCTTAACTAAACCATTATTGATGAATTAAAGCTTAAACGATGAAATAAAAAGAGGATGTTCAGGGATCCCTGATGGGGTGGCAGAGCCCATCCCACCAAAGGTTCAGTGTCTGAGGTGCAGCCCCAGTCAAAGCTGGAGCCAAAAGGTCAGGATTTCTAGGGGAGGACACATGGCAGTGTCAGTGACTGAGAGGGAGCCAAGACAGCAGCTCTGACTGGGAACCTCACTTGGAATCACTCAATCATTAAGGTTGGAAAAATCTTTCAGGTCATGGAGCTCCCCCAGCACTGAGCCACGTCCCCAAATGCCACATCCACATGGCTTTGAAATCCCTCCTGGGATGGTTCCACCATGGGCAGCCTGTTCCAGTGCCTCAGCACCCTTTCAGTGAACGAACAAATAAATGGAATAAAAAAATCCCAGCAGCGTAATTTAACAATTCCAAAGCTTTTAAGAAAATAATTGTACAGGTGGGTGCCAAGAGATTGGTAACTACATCTTAAACTGAGACAGGAATTGGGATTTCTGCTTTTGAGATGAGATCCTTCCACACTCAGTGCTTCCTAAAAGGATGCTGGCAACTGATAAACCCAGAGCTCCAGGAGAAGCAGTCTGCTGTGAAGTATAAATCAGCTCTTACACTGCAACCTACAAATGATTCTGCTGGATAAAAAGCACAAAAAATTAAGCACAAAGAGGCTCAATCACCTCAAATAACGATTAGCCATAAGTGGATACATTATACCACAGACATGTCTCTGCTCTGTTAAATATTAATTTAAATGGACACATTTTAAAAGACATATAATAGGCATTAGCACTTTTTGTTAAAGGAGAGCAACTCCTGTTAGTGAGTTAAGAAAGGAAAAGCTCAGAGGAGAGCAGAATGAAGGATTTCAAGCAAGAACAGTCCAAAGGTAAGAAAAATACAGGTGCAGTAACCTGATAAATTATATGCATGTACACACGTGCATTCAGTGCAGCTTTTCTAATTAATTCCTTAAAATCTTGAACTGCCAGCTAAATAAGATAATCTATTGCTGATTTCCAGATCTGTGAGATCATTCAGCTTGACAAGACTGACTCCAGCATGGAGTAACACTGAGCTAAAACACACATGGAGCTGAAACCAGCCCAGCTTTGGCTGCGACTCGAGGCAGCGTCAGCGGCTGCCACTGCAAAAGGTGCAGAGAGCTCTCTCCAAGCTTTATACACACCCCCTAAATAAATCCTGTGCCAAAACACAGCAAATACTCTCTGTCAGACACCAAGCTGTAAAGCTGTTAGGCTTGGTTTTTTTGGCTTTTTTTTTTTGCTTCCTTAAGTTCCAGCTTGGGAATTCTCTGATATGGGAAGTGAAATATCAGCCTGAGTGTGTGCTCAACTTATTTCCTCCACTGGTGGCATTACTATTTTTATTATTATTATTATTATTATTATTATTATTATTATTATTATTATATTTAAACTTTCTGGTGATAATTTACCGAGAAATTTGGTACATTTGCCAATTACCTGTCAACATAAAACTTGATTTCGTTCTTCGTTACGGAATCACAGAATCACAAAATTAAAGAAGCATGGAATGGTTTGGGTTGGAAGGGACATTAAAGCTCATCCAGTGCCACCCCCTGCCATGGCAGGGACACCTTCCACTATCCCAATCTGGCCTTGTACACTTCCAGGGGCAGCCACAATTTCTCATGCAGTTTTTGGCTTTGTACAACGCTGTCTAAATTCCCCTCCGCTCCCAAAGCACTTTTGGGGGGAATTACAGGATATCCAAGCTATTTGCAGGAGGAAACCCCATGGAAAAGGAAAGAGAAGCTTTGCAAAGCAGCAGAAGTTGTGTCTGAAGACGAGAACAGAAGAGTGGCAGCACAAGAGAAGCCTTTCTTTGACTCATTACCATTTTGTTGGATGTTTTCCAGAGCGCTGGTCTCCTACAGCTCCTTCTATGATGGAATCAGGTGATGTCAAAATAACCCCAATTCTGCCTTAATGCTCCGTTCTCTTTGGTTTAAGCTAAAAACAAAGACACACATGGATGATTATGGAATGGAAAACACAAGGAAATGAAAATAATGCTTTTTGTGCAGGATTTTGAATTGTCACGAACGGTGAAAATAAATAAATGAATATAAACAAAGGACAAAAATGCTTTATCGTAAACAATGGGTATAATGTTTATACATTAAAATAAATACACACATTGGGATAAAGGGATGAAAATAACAGGTCAGAAACCACACTGTGTTTGCAACAGATGACAGAATGAACAGAAATCTGGTTATAAGGACTGAAGTTGCAATTACCATCACCTCAGCCACAACCAGCACATCAGGGCAGGGATGGGGGATTATTAGGGGCTCCTTTGTCATCCCTAATTACCTGCCCTGCGTGTGGACACGAGGCTTCAACATTCCAAGGAATTTGCCTCCAAGAAAAGTCATCTTTCTTGTCATTGTCCCCAATTTCACGGCCAGAGCAGCGACACAGCCCGGCTGTGTGTCAGCACAGCCCCCAGTTTGAGGAATCCACACTGACACGACAAGAACTAATCCTATTATTTCCTTAAAGGCATCTGAATAGGCATTTTCCAAGTCCTGCTTCTTATTGTAAGTTTAACCCATGTGTTAATTCTCTTACTGAGATCTCAAGCTGCTTTCTCTAGAATCTGGGATTTAGGGGAATTCAAATCCCTTCTATTCAATTTGCTACTTAAGAGACAAACCTCTCAAAATTAAACTTGCAGGCTGTTTGCCTGAAAAACATCGCTGCTCTTTCCAACGAAAATATCTCTAAAACCTGTTTTAAGCACAGAGAGAAGTTTTTAAGCACATCTCAAGTTTAAACCTGACAGCAGCTGCCTTGAAGTAAGAACCAGGAAAGCAGAAATTCATTGAGGGCAAGATTTCCAGTTTATTATTTTAACACCAATTTGAAGAGTGAGCAACCAAGCAGTGCTTTATTTAAGTAAATTATTTCCTATTGTTGTGATTCTCCTCCAGTAAACCAGAGTCACAGAATAGTTTGGGTTGGAAAGGACCTTAAAGATCAATTTGTTCCAACTCCCTGCCATGGGCAGGGACACCTTCCACAATCCCAGGTTGTTCCAAACCCCATCCAACCTGGCCTTGAACAATTCTAGGGATGGGGTAGCCACAGCTTCTCTGGGCTAAAGGTGATCAACTGGGGAAAAACTTGGGTAAAACCCAACTCCTTGCAGACACTTCCTGTGGCTGAAAAAAATTTTACATCGTGCTCAGGGGAGCTTTCCTTTCTGTAATCAAATATTAAGCTATGAAGCCCCATGAAAACAAACATCTCACTCTACACACACACACACAGACACTTTCTTTTCTTTCCAGCAAAGCCACAACAACAGATTTGCTTTGGGTCTGCAGGAACTTATAGGTAGCATATTAAATATTGATTGAAAATAAATCCAAATAATTAGGCTTAAATTTTAATACCTACGTACGTTTCTCTATAATTCATCACGAACAGCATTTGCTGAGGTTCCACGAGAGGCTCTGGGTTTAATTTTAATTATGCATTTATTACATAATTCACCAAATTCAGTAATGTGCAGTGAGTCTCTGAGCCATTGAAGTGAGTAACGAGATTTATCAGCCCAGTTTGTCACACAACAAACAGGATTCAGAGCCGGATAAAGGCGGGTGATGAAAGATACATGGAGGGAGGGAAGAACCAGCAGCGGCTTTATTTCCATGTAATAATGCTAATAATATGCAAATAATTCCCCATCTTAATGAATACTTCAGATGAATGCCACGTTCCAAGCGGGGATGGCACAGGGAGAGGAGGGAACTCAGCTGCTGGGAGTGTTCAAAGCTCTTTGGAAGGCACAAAGTTACAGCTGTGGGTACCACTGAGCTGAGCTTCTCCTCTCAGAGGGAGGCTGGACACTGGAGCAGCTCCCCAGGGAATGGTGATGTTCCCAAAGCTGCCAGAGCTCCTGGAGAGTTTGGACAATGGGATTGTTGGGGTGTCTGCAGGGCCAGGAGCTGGATCAATGTCGTTAAGGATCCCTCTGAACTCAGGATGTTCAGTGGTTCTGTGATGCTCACATACCAGCAATGACGCTGTCAGAGGGCAGAAGGTGCCTCAGCTCCTCAAGCCCCTTACATCCTGTTTTTAGACAGTGACAGTCACATTGAAAATGTGGATAATTTTCAAAATAGACAGGGATGCACACACACACAACCCTGTAGGGAACTCCATCCAGACTCTGGACAACGTTCTATTTGCCCAAACCTCCAGGGGTCTGGGACTTGCTCTCCTAAATACTTCTGGTGACTGTGCAAAGCTGGATTTGGAAGTTTCTCCTAAATCCTTGCAATTGTTGGAGGAGTGAGTCTTGCTGTCCTTTGACAAACATTTCAATGAAATTTTTTTACTGTTTCCAAAGCTTTTGCAAACTTCTCCCCTTTCAGCAGGAATCATCTCCCCTGGGACACTGGGCATGTGTATTTGCCATGCTGTTTTTTCCCTTATTATTTTAGCCTCAAACATCTTTTGGGAACTCAAATATTTAAGACTTAGAACCTCCTCACAAAGCCAAGCCAGCATCCCTTCCCACGTTCTCACTTAAAACCCACTTTTTTTCAGTTCTCCTTAGACATCCACTCAGCTTCCCACATCCACACATCCTCTGGGATTTCCAGTCTATCTCTTCTCTCAACACAGTGTTAGGAGAAACAGGAACTTTGGGGGAGTCTCCTCCATCTGCAAGCAGATCCCCCCCAGCCTCCTTTCCTCCAGGCTGAACTCCCCAGCTGCTCCTCATGGGATTTCCTCTCCAGACCCCAAAAGGCCCCCAAATCCCCCCAAAAGTTCACCCTGATGGGGTGGTGGATCTTCCTCTAGGCTCATCCTTGGAGAAAAAACAAAGTGTGAACCTCTCCCTTCTCAGGCACCAAAGGAACTGCACAGAAGGGATTGCTTCAAACGGCACGCAAACCTTCCAGCAATTCTCTGCAATTCCCCCCTGGGTCCCAGAGCAGCTAACTGTGAGACAGAGGCCTCAGCACACCGGGTTTTGTTAGGTCTGGCACACACAGCACTGCTCCTGGGATATCCCAAATGGAGACAACAAAACCTCTCCCTATGGAATCCCCACCTCCTATGCTATCACAGGATTTGAGTGTGGAATCACAGGCCCTTGAAGTATTTTGCTTATTCTGACCTCAGACAAAGAGGGAAATCTTTCACTGTCAGGTGGGACCAGCAAGGAAAGAATTTTTCCAGCACCAGCAGAACTCGTTGCTCACCAAGTGCAGAGACACGCTCTGAACTGGAACAGAAACTCAATCCTCACCTCTGCCTAAAGGATGCCCTCAGACACCAGATGACAGCGGGCTGTGAGCAGGAATTTACTGCAAAATATCAAAGCTGCTGCAGGAATGAGGAAATCCTGAGCCAGAAAAGACACAGAGACTGTGTTGCACCCACTGAAATGCAGCATTTTTAAAATAAATTTGACACCAGGAACACAGAATGATCTGGGATGGAAAGGAACTCAGATATCATCTCCAAATCCTTGCCAAGGGAAGGGAAACCATTCAACAAAAACTGTTGATCCAAGCTCCATCCAGCCTGGTCTTGGACACTTCCAGGGATCCAGGGGCAGCCACAGCTTCTCTGGGCACCCTTCCCCACCTTCCCAGGGAACAATTCCATCCCA
>PYHW01009595.1:267993-295643 GCA_013186435.1 Turdus rufiventris
AAAACATCTTGCTCTTCTCGACATCCCCTTGCAATCATCAACTGTAGGTGTGTTCTGGCTTTCCTAACACAAACCAAACACACCTGGATGATGGTTAATCCTCCACCCTTGTAGCCACACTCTGCTTCTACCTCCTGAACATTGCTTTTTTTGCATATTGAACACCAAATGAACCCATTGCCTTGTTGTGCCTCTAGCAGAGGTCACAGCACGATGCCTCAAAAGTGAAAAACCTCTCAGAGCCCACTCAAAACTCAGGGCTTTGCTATTTCTTCTCTCCAAGCATGAAAAACTGGAAAATGCTGCCAGTGATTAGTTAAACCCCTTCAGAGCAGCCTGTAAATAACCCTGGCTCGACACAAATGCCAGTGGTCACGAAGCTTCAAAGTCCTTCTTCAAAACTGGCCGATTTTATGTGACTGGGTTTCTCCGCGCAGGAATGAATTTCAGAGGTTGATTCTATGTGATACAATCAGGATGTTTTAGTTCCTGCAGATAAGCTGACACTTCTCCTCCTACCCACAGCTATAGACTTGAGAAGCGTGACACAGATTTCCTACAAACTTACAAATGTTTGCTTCGCTGTTTCAGCAGCCTCAAAGTGCCTTAACTGCATTTTTTTTTAATAAAAATGGCTAAATGCTGAAGTTACAACATTTCTGTCATCCCTGATGTTTATAAACATTAAATGAAGCTTTCAATGAGCATGTTCGTGCTGTCACCAGCACAGAGCTGTCTCACTTTGGTTTTTGTCTCCTGAGGAGAAATGCAGCTGTGAATCCCCCTATCCAAGAGAAACAGCAGAACCTGGTCATCAGCTGCTGACTTTTGTTGAGCTGGGAACTTTACTGGAATAACAGAAAATGTACCAACACACAAGACTAGAAAGCTCTGTTGGTTATTCCTTCTCTTCATGGAGCTATTCACTTAAATTTCTGCAATTTTTTTCCCTGATCTCAGTACAAACAGCATTTTCCAACACTTCGACCTAAAAACTCCTCCTATTACTGCTATTACTGCTACCATCAATTCTCCACCTAAATAACATCACCTAAATAATTCTCTCATATACTTGATGCATTTCCTTGGGGTGTTAATCCATCAGATAAATAAACTGAAAGGGGGGAGGTTTAGATTAGATATAGGGATAAAATTCCTCCCTGTGAGGGTGGTGAGCCCCTGGCACAAGTTGTCCAGAGAAGCTGTGGCTTCCCCATCCTTGAAGTGTCCAAGGCCAGGTTGGATGGGGCTTGGAGCAATTTGGGATAGTGGAAAGTGTCTCTGCCTGTGATCCTACAGTGTTAGACCAATCATCCACCTTGGAAGATGTGCTGCCCTTGTAAGGGAAAAAAAAACTCTTCAGGAGATAGCAAAAGGACCAGCCCACTCCTTCCACTTCCCTTGTGGAGAACAATTACCAGAAATTACCTGCAGCCTGGAACAGAAGCTGGAGGAATTTGTTCCTGACTTGCTCCTGTGCTAAGGCACAAAGCCTTTATAACCCACTTGGAATAAAATCACACCAAGACTTCTCTGCAACTTCAAAGAGCCCCAAGTCCACCAGAGCTCCATGAATATTTGGACAATGTTCTCAGGCACTGGGAAGGATTGTTGAGGTGTCTGTGCAGGGTTCTGGTGGGTCCCTTTCAGCTCAGGACATTCTGTGATTCCTCTGGGTGAGCAGAGTGAGAACATCTCTCCTCAAGCAATGCAAGGTTTGGCATTTCCCACCTGCTCTGCCTCGGAACAGCTGCTGTGGCTGAATCTCACCCAAATGTGCTCTGCTGACAAAGCAGCACCGTTGTAGCCTGGCCTTGTTCACTGCTGCTTGCCCCAGATTGGGAACTTTGGGGACAGGAGCCGAGGCAGCAGCTGGCACAGATGGGACATACCAAACTCAATAAAGGAAGGCTGGTCTCAGGTGATGCTGTTCCCATGCCAAAACCACTCAGGAGTGTGACCAGAGCTGAACCAGGGTTTGCCCTCTCCTCTGGAGATGGTCTGGCTGCTTCCCTTGGGTTCTAAGTCACCATTTCAGGGCTGTCATGAGATGCTGGACCAATGTCCACCCCCAGGGACATCTGCGTGCATCAGTTCAGTCCCTGGCAAAACAATCCTGTACTAAACCCAGCTCAACTCTGTCACACCATGGGCTTGGAATTACGTGCCGGCTCTTGACCCATCAGCTTCTCTGTTAAGAGCAGGGGATGAGTTTTAGTGCCCTGGAGCCAAGAGAGAGACTCCCCTCTGTCTCTTAACAGTGTAATTTCACGGAATCCATCTCTCCAGAAGTACTCCTGCTCACTTTAAAGGTTACAGACGTGGTTTCACAAGATTTATTTTTATGAAATGAGATTTTTACACTCCTTTTTATAAATCATCTGATCTCCCAGTATACTTCAGCTGTGATATTAATTGTAAAACCCACATGTAGACAGGAAGAAATGTTAAACAGGGAATGCTCAAGAACTGGAGAATTATATGAGGGATACACAAGGATGCTCAGTGTAAGGACAATCCAGAATCCTGCTGAGAACAGAAGACAGGCACATGCAACCACCTTTCACTGATCATGTGAAAAAACTTGGGGAAAGATGAATAAATCCAAGGGATAATTAAGAAGGGACTGTTTTTGAGAAGTGAACTGCATGAGATGCGGAGAAGGATGTCAACACTTTGTTTTAACACCTCCTCCAACAAAGCCTTCCACTTTCAGCCTCTGCCATGCCGTGTAGATCAGTTCTCAAATCTTTCAAAGCAGAGTGGAGCTCTCCAGTCTTACACTACTTCCACTGTACCGATCCCAAGCATGCAAAAATCAGCAGTCATGATTATGATGGCTTTTGGAAGCAGTGCTTTGTTGTAACTTGGACAGAAATATCATGTCAGTGAGAAGTAGGTGAGATATTATTGCACCTAGTTGACCTAAATAGTAACAAGTCTGTGTGTCTGTAGCAAAATGGGAAAAAACCACAGTCTAATAAGAATCTAATTCACTGCCTCAGAATGGAAGTTTTGGCCAGATCTTAATGCTGTAAAAATCACATTTGTTTTAGCAATCGAATCTCCCTCTCATTATTTCACTGCTATCAGGCTTCTGATATAATTGACATGATCACTTTCAACAGGGAAGTCTGGATTTCAGAACAGCCAATCTCATCCTCTTTTTCTGTAGTACTTTACACTCATCCATTTACAAAACCAGATTTTTTTCCACATAATACTCCCTTCAAGAAAAATACATTCAAAATAGCTCCAATGTCCAGCTAATTAACAATACAAGCAGAATGATACACAAAGAGTTTCTAAAGTGACAAAACCTCTTCCTTCTTCATTTAAGATGAGCAGGCTTCCTAATTATTCCCGTCCCTGTAAGAGTTTGTCCCCAGCATGGTGACACAGAGCATTATGTGCCCCTCATTCACACCTGGCTGTCCCCACCTGCTCACAGCTTTCCCCTCTTCAGCACAGGTCAGTGATGACAGCCCAGGCTGTGACCTGTCCTGCTGAATTCTGGCTTCCAGAAACCCTTCTTGGGGATAAAACTGATTTATAGAATAATTTCTCCCATGGTGACAACAAGGCTGCCTGTTGTAAAGTCCTATTGCGACATAAATCACCCTCTGCAGCAACTGAGGCAGGCAAAAACTCTCCACAGAATAATGGAATGGGTTGGGTTGGAAGGGAACTTTAAAGATCGGCGTGTGCCATGGGCAGGGATATAAACTTGCTCAGGGCTCCAATCTGACCTTAAATTTTTGCAGGGATGGGGCACCCATGGTGTCAGTGTTTCACAACCCTCATCATAAAAAAGATCTCCTAAATCTATTCTCCTATCCATAACTGTTGTGACTCTCTGCACAAACTCCTCTTCGCTGGGATTCTCTCACTCCTGCAGGAGTTACCTTTCCTCTGTGCTTGCAGACCTACTCCAGCACTGCTCAAAACCTGGCTGCCTGAAAAGGCAACTAAAAAAAAAAACCCTAAAACAAAAGAACCTAAAGCTTAGACGCCTAGAATTTCCTCTTAACACCTCTTCAAGCATTCACTGTTCATTGAGCCTTTCATTTCCTTCTCAAATAACCTCCCACTGAGTTCAACCAACACAATCGAACAAAATCTCTGTAACCAGGCCAACGCAGGGAGCTCCCAGAGATGCAGGGAACACGTGGAGATCTGTCACACCCCCTCCAGCAGTGCCGGGACTCTGAGCTGGGATCCACAGCTGCAGGAGGGAAAACACAGCCTGGGATCAGATTATGGCATCACCTCTCCCAAAGATTTACCTGCAAAGCAGGAATGGGATGGACAGAGACAGGAGCACAGCGGGGGATGAACTCGGTGAAAAACAATCACAGAATCATTTAGGTTGGAAAAGAACTCTGAGATCACAGAGTCTAATCTGTGACTGATCCCCACCTTGTTAATTGGAATAATTGGTGGGTCCTGGTAAACTCACTGGTGAACTCTCACAAACGTGGTAGCTTTTATTCCACTGGAACTGTAATAAGTTTTTCTCTCCCCTCTGTTTTCAGAGACCCAGCAACCATTTGTGATCTGAAAAATCTGCACTGAAAACTCTGGTTGAAATGGGTCAAATTCAGAAATTATCACAGGGGCAGGCCCTGTGTTTGCTGCACCACATGGAGAACACCAAAATAAGGATGAAATAATTTCACAGAATCACAGAAAGGTTTGGGTTGGAAGGAATCTTAAAGCCCATCCCATTCCAACCCCTGCCATGGGTTCCACCAGCCCAGGTTACTCTAAACTCTGTCCAACCTGGCCTTGGACACTGTCAGGGATGGAGCAGGCACAAATTCTCTGGGCAACCTTTGCCAGTATTTACCACCCTGAAAGGGAAGAATTCCTTCCTAATATTCAATCTAAATCTAAAATTCAAAAGAGCCTAATTATCCAGTGCTTTATGCTATGCTTTTTCATGATTCAGATGCTCTGATTTCATAATTCAGGGTATCAGGAAAAGAAGCTAAAGATCACTATTCAAAAAGCTAATCATGTTTGCTCCAAAGTTTTTTAGAAAACAGCATAAATACAACCACTGTTTCTTCTTAGCCAGCCCGCTGTGCAGAATTTGAGGAAAACTCAATAAAAGTGCCACACTTTAGGCATCTTTTTATTTCACTTGACCACAACATCCTCTTCTTCTGGCTTCTCTGCTACAGTATAGAAACTTTCAGGACTTTCCCATTCCAGCTCCATCTCTGCCCCAAATCTTGGGCACATCTCTGTCACATATCCTATATATTCCCCACGCTCCAAACTGTGATTCCTTCACCGTTTACCTCCTCAGGAACATGATACCTTCCAAGTGCTTATTTTAAGAAGCTGTTCAGATCCATGGAGAGCAACAAATCAAGTCTCTGCCACCCCCTGCTTCAGTTTCTCCACCAAACTGGGGCAATCCTTGGGATCTGTGAAGGGAGCATGGAAGATCCCACCTCCTCCTCTTGGCCTCCATCCTCCTCCTGTACTTCTGGCTTTCTTTAAAGCTCACACTGCCAAAAAGGACACCTCTATCATGAGAGAAGAATCTTCTTTCCTCTCCTGCAGCCTTCAGAGTGGCAAAAGCTAAACATGAACATTTTTGGTTTTTTCCTAGTGAAAACTCCTCAGTTTTACATGCAGAGCAGAAAAACACAAAACTGGTTGTTCCTGAGGAACAGATAGTTCCTCTGTGGGATGTGCTGTGAGCCTGCTCTCTTCCCACAGGGATGTTCAGCACTTTCCTAAGTGATCAGAGACATCCTGAGTCACCCTGTCAATCAACACCATCCCTTAAAATACAACCACCAGACTATTTTCACCCAGCACATCAAAACCACCCAGCAAACCAGGTACCAGAGAATCAATCATGGAACTATAGAAGGGTTTGGTTGGAAAGGACCTTTACAGATCCTCTCATCCCATCCCCTGCCATGGGAAGGGACACCTTCCACTATCCCAGGTTGCTCCAAGTCCTGTCCAATCTGGCTTTGGACACTTCCAGGGATCCAGGGGTAGCCACAGCTTCTCTGGCACCCTGTTCAATGGCTTCATCACCCTCACAGGAAAGATTTTTTTCTTAATATCCATTCTAAACCTCTTTCATTTTGAAACCATCCTCCCCTGTCCTGTCCCTCCAGGCCATGGTACATAGTCTCTCCCCATATTTCTTTTGGGGACCCCTCTTGAAGGGTCAATAAGGTCACCCCAGAAACTTCTCTTCTCCAGGATGAACAATCCTAATCCTTTCATATGGGAGGGATGCTCTTTCCCTCTAGGATTTATCTTCAGGTACAACTCCTCTGCAGGTTTCCTGCTTTCCTCCCACCCCACAGATCCACTATAAGTGAAAAAATACTAATCCAAGATAAACCAGTGATGACAAGGCCCAGCTCTACTGGAATAACAAATCCCTGTTCTGGCTGCAAGGTCAGCACATCTACAGGCTCTGGACTCTGCCAAGACAGCACATGGATATCACAGGGACCCTGACACAGGCTGACAGAGACGTTTTCCTTAGATCCTCTGCCAGGTCTCCTGTGTGCCAGAATATTCAAACACTTCCATTCCATCCCTTAGAAAACACCCCCAGCCCTGCCTTATCCTAATCCTTGCACAAGATCAATCTGCAGGACAGAAAGCAGTGGCTCAGGTGATGCCAACCAACCAAAGCACTTTTTATTTCAATTTTCCATGCTCTGGAGTGGTACCTGATGGCTGCTGAGCCAAACCTGCAGAGCCTGGCATTAGGAGCTGCATTTGTGCTTCTTCAGAAAACCAGCAGTTAATGGCATTCAGGCTGCCTCCAGAATCATGAAAATATCTTTATTAAGCATGTCAGGAAACGCAGCAAAATGCTGTGTCGAACAATTGGCCGTAGCAATGCTACTCAGCTCTGCAAAGTGAGTCTGGATCACATCTGATGTGCTACATAAAATATATGTCAGCATTTTCCTGGCAATAACAATAGAGCACTTGCTGAAAAAAAACCCCATAACACGCTGCAAATAAAATATTTGGAAGTGTGGTCACTGCAGAGCTTAACACACTCAGCTGGAGACTCACATGTCTCAATCGCCTTAGAGGAGAGCTGAATAAGCCCAACTTTTTCAGGTATATTTAGACACAGTGTTGTGTCTGAGGGCTTCTTATATATTTCAGGGATAAAAGGCATTTTTATTTAGCCCTATCTGTGCTTTCCTGCATACAGACATATGACCTGAGGGGAAAAAAAAAGGAGATGAAAGCAAGAAAGTGAGGGCAGTGTAAGGAAGGAGGAACAGGCAGTGAAGTTTTTTTGTGAGGTTTGAAAACTGCCGTGCTTAGTCATGAATGAAATCAGAAATATTATATAAGATGTAGAATAATAAAATATGCTGAGTTGGAAGGATCATAGAGTCCAGCTCCTGGTCCTGCACAGCACCCCAACAATCCCACTCTGAGGCTGAGAGCATTGTCCAAACACTCCTTGAGCTGTGACCATTCCCTGGGGAGCCTGTTCCATGCCTGACCACCCTTTGGGAGAAGAATCTTTTCCTCATACCCAACCTAAACCTCTCCTGGATCATCATGTAAGGACAGGAGGGAAAGTACTAAATCAAGGGGATGGAAAAATTAAAAAAAAAAAGCAGAAACAAGCAAAAAATCCAAACAAACAAAATCAAACAAGCAGAGAACTAACTTTTAAGGAGTTTTAGTATTGGTAATATCCCAGGATCATCATGTGCTCAGGGGTGGAGCATTTGAAAAGGAAGAGCTGTGCACGTATCCCCAGTGATGCTCTGGGAGGTGGCTGTGCTGTGCTTTGGGTACCTTTGAAGAGACTGACACCAGCAGAAACAAAGCACTTGCCTTTCTGTGAGTGCAGCCATCCCAGGAGAGCACTTCTGAAAGGTTTAGGAAGCCTTTTGATTAGAGGGGAAATTGGAAATCCTAGCTACGTATCCTAGCATATAATAGGCCAAAACCTGCTGTCACCAAAACTACCCATTTATTTTTTTTTTTTTTACAGCTCTACCAGAAAACGAGTTACACAGAAAACAAGATTAAGGGGAAGAAAGAACAGAGAGGGCTGTGAGTGTGGTCTCCCCATCACCTGCATGGATGATCCCTGCTTCAGGTAATTCCTGCTTTGTCCAAACCTAGCACAGAGAAACCCCTGTGCTCAGCTATTTTATCTGTGATTGCTCTTTAGAGATGACAGGACTGGGTGCTAATTTTGATCTTACAAGCAGTGCAAAGTGCCTTTCCCACCCTTTCCAGCCCTCACTGTTCCTTGGAAACCTGCAGCAGACAAGGATTTTGCCCTAATCCCAGCAGTTTAAAGTAGTCATTGTGCCACTGAAAGATGGTGCCCACTCATGTTTGGTGGTGGAGGGGTTAAACATCACCAACACTCCCTTGCTAGTGCTATAAAAAAGGAAAAAAAAACAAGTAAGTAGAAACTGGGCCAGTCTTGAGCCAGAACTGAGTGGCTGATCCTTCTCCCAAGTCCTGTCTGCACCCCCCAAGGATGCTGGAATGTCCTGGTGCAAAGGAGAGGGCAGGTTCCAAACCTGGCTGTAGCATCCTGGCACCTGAGAGGCCCCAGGTGAGCTCCAGAAGCACAGAAAAAAGGCTTGAGGAAGGCAAAGCTTTACAGGAGCAGCAGGGTGGGGAGATCTGGCAGGCCCACTGCAAATGTAAATTTGCTTTTCTTAGATTATTTAGGGTCTGCCCCTAAATCTTCCTTGGCCCTGCCTTGTCTAACACCGGCCCTGCCAGAGACACTAATTTTCCCTGCCCCATCTGTTTGGATTTGCTTACTTCCTAATTTATCCAACGCCTAGCTCCATGGTGGCTAAGCATTTTAATCACAGTGATTAACACACTGAGCAAGAACAAAACAAAAATGGTTAATCAAAGGCTATTAGCAGTGTTTGAATGTCTAGACGCCGTTTTACACATGAATGCTGGTTAACGATCATCTCCCCAGAACGTTCCCTGATTTATTCCTTCCCCCTGCCAGCTCCACAGTTTGCCACCACCACGGCAGAGATTTTGACCCATTTGGCACCAGGAGAACACAAACACTCTCCTGCAGGAAACACTCGGGCTTTTCAGGCTGCCTGAAGTGTTTCACATCACCAGCAGTCTCCAGCAAGAGGAAATCCTCAGCTCCATCCCCAATCCAGTGGGATGGAGATGAAACCTAGGATGCTCTGAACTGCTTGTGCCTCCAACATAAAGAGGATCTTTCCCAAACCGAGGAGGAAATGCCAAAAAATGTAATTATTAAATGCGCAATTAACCAATGTTTGTCACACTCAGGTATTATTTATGAACATAAAGAGCTGGGGATTAATAAAAGCCTGGGTTTGCTCCTACAAGCTTGGGTCTTAAACTTTCCACCCCAAAATTACTCCCAAAAACAGAGCCCAGTGCCCAGCTGGGAATGAGAACTCCCCTGGGTGAAGGAATGTTTGTCCACAAAAAGGCTCTGGCTCGAGGATTGCTCGCAGGGATACACAAGGAAAGGAAGGGATGCCCTAATACCTGGACAAAGCATTAATTTAGGAAGCCCAGACCTCTAAGAATGAGTTATGTGGGCATGGAAAGTGTCTTATCTGTGTTTGTAAAGCCCTGTGTAAATTAACAGTCTTGCACAAACAGGATTTCAAACAAAAATACAAGTGCAGCAACAGGGTTTATGGCTTTAAATACATCTCCAGTGGTTTAGGCTGTGAACACAGTGCTCAGTAGTTTATTTGCAGCACCTTCAAGTAAGGCAGAACTGTAGGTTTGGTGGGGTTTTTTATAGTTAATACAAATAAAAGCAACCAGAAAAGTTTGGCCACTTTCAGCTCTGCTGTCCTCAACCGGTCCTTCTGTCACTGAGATTTTTCTGAGGTCCCTTTGGCCATGTAAGTTTTATTTTTCTTATGAAATAAGGCCCCACAGCTGCAGTCCTGGGCTCTGGGCAGGTTCTGGGTTCAAAGGCTCCAGTAAAAGCTGAGTGCTGGGTGAATCACAGAACCATTAAGGGTGGAAAAGATCTGTAAGATCACTGATTCCAACAGTTAACCATGATAACCAGTCAAGTTAAAAATGCTACAACCCCATACCAGCACACACAGAGTCATCTCCCTCAGGATAACAAAGGTTTATTTGGTGGTAAACTGGAAGGAGATGGAATGAGCAGCATAAGGAATTACTCTTATTATACCCAAGTTTTTAACCTCTCTTTTCCAGCCTATCATCAATCCAGGGATATAATATTTTTAGCTAAATCTTTCCCTTCCTTGGAAGGGTGTGTTTACAGAATAGCAGTTTTGGGGGGGTTATCTCTGATGAAATCCTATGAAAACACCTATCCAAAGTCTCAGTGCCGTGCAGAAGAGAGGAGGCATCTCAAGATGGACCTCAATTAGCTCAAACCACGTCTCCAGTCATTTAAGTCCCTTAAAACAGCATTACCAGCCACAGGAAGCAATAACCATGCTGAATCTGCACATTAGTGATTTAAAAAGCCTGACTGGCAGATCCTTCCATTGACCATCCCAGCTTTCCACCAGTCCTACTCCACTGTTGACTGTTTATTTATAATTTACTATCCAGGTGTCCCTGGGACAACTTAATACACTGTGATAGTCTCTCATCTCTTCCCTGCTAATGAAGGCAATAAATAACTACAGTAAGCATCCCAATCAATATTACACTCTGCTCACATCCCAGAGAACACGAGGTCTGTGGCCTGCAATCCTGCTGGAGATGAAAAGTCTCCCTGGGATCTGCTCAGTGCTCAGGCAGTGGATTGGCAGCACAGGGCTGGGGTCTGGGTGCTCCAAAGGGCTGGGAAGGCACCTGCAGCTCAGGGCTTCACGTTCCAGGTGAGATACAAGAATGGTGTGAAACTAAAAGAGGGGAGATTTAAGTTAGATGAAAGGAAAAAAATCTTCCCTAGGAGGGTGGGGAGGCCCTGGCACAGGGTGCCCAGAGAAGCTGTGGCAGCCCCTGGATCCCTGGAAGTGTCCAAGGCCAGGCTGGATGGAGTTTGGAGCAGCTTGGGACAGTGGAAGGTGTCCCTGTCCATGGCACGGGCTGGAATGAGATGATCTTTGAGGTCCCTTCCAACCCAAACCATTCCATGATTGCATGAAGAGACATGCAAGTTTTACGCACTGCGTAACAGCTGTGAACAATCCTAAAGATCCATTTGTGATTTGAGAAAATAAATTCATTTAATGGGAAAATGCCATTAACTGCACGAAATGAAAAGGCTGCAGCTTCTTGGAATTCTCCTTCCTACAATGCAGAATCCCAGAAAACTCTCGTGATCCTGAATTCAACTTCTTCCTTTCATCTCCTGCCCTTACAAACTCAGAACTTTACATAAGACTTCATGCTGCCTCTTGTTGAAGCAATGATATTCCCTCAATTCATCCACCAGCTCTCCACCTTCTCCCTGAGCCACTCCTGCACTGCCAGCTCCAGGGCATGAGCCAAACCACGTTATCCACTGGCTGCAAAAATATTTTGCCAACATATCTCCTTGCAATGCCCATTCTCCCTTCTCAGTGCTTGCCCCCTTCCAGGGTTTTTCCTCAAATCCTGCTGTACATCTCAGAGCTGGGATCACAACCTGCTGCAGAGAAATCGGCAGGGACCAAATCTCCCCAGAGCCTGTGGGGAGTTATTCCAAGTGGAAAAAAGATGAGAAAATGAGAGAAACCACAACTAATGACTCAGAGAGGAGCTTTTCTGCTGAAGCTGTTCCTGGTGTAAAATCAGCTCTGCTCATCAGCATGAGCATCCCATGGGGAGACAGGATCTGAAGGGGATCCTGTTTTCCCTGGGTCTCCCTCCTCTCCACAGCTCAGCTCTCTGTGTACCAGCTGTAGGGAACACAGGCATTTTTAAAAGGCAATTTTACCTTCTAGAAAGGTGTCCTGCCCATGGCAGGGGGCTGGAACTGGAGGAGCTTTAAGGTCCCTTCCAACCCAAACCATCTCAGGATTCTGTGATCCAATAAAATCCTCCTCACCTAAAACACCTTTTGACTGCAGAGTAAATAACACATTCACAGTAAAAATTCTGACAGCACAAAAGTGTTTTCTCTATACATATTCCCCAAGTCCAATACTCACAAAGCATAATTACCCAATAATAATATCATTGAATCCAACTGTCAACAGTGACACCTCACTGAAGCTGGAAAACTGACTTTGGAATATTCACTAAAAAAGAAAGAGTGTCCACAATTAATCTGTGGAAAGGCTTTTATTGCAGAGGTATTTTCTCTCTCTGCAAGGGGCACAAACTCACCCTGCTGGTTTCAGTTCTTCAGGATAACTTACTGCATGTAAAGCCCAAGTAATCCCTGTTTCACACAGGAATCTGCATGAAAACAAACCAAACTTAAAAAAAAGTCCCAACTGTAGTTGTGTCACTCTCAATATTTGCAGGAGAACAGTTTCAGGTCCTCAGAATTCACAGCGTCACAGAATGGTTTGGGTTGAAAGGGACCTTGAAAATCATTCAGATCCAACCCTCTGCCATAAGCAGGGAACTTCCCCTAGAAAATCTATGTGGGAATCTTCCTAATGAAAAAAGCAAGGAGACACCAAACAAAGCTAAATCAGAAAAGTAAAGAAAATTTTGTGAAACTCCAAAACCCCTCAAAGCATCAAAAACACACACCACCTCCTGCTCAGGAACTTTTAAAGCAACAAATGCTTTTTTTTTTTTCTTTTGCTTTCTCTCATGGCTGATGATAGCACAAGGACCTAGAGGAAAATCAGGATGTACCTGCCCAGATCCAACCCCTTTTCCTGGGCCAGCTGTGCTCTTTTCTGCTCACCATCAGAAAGAAGATAATGAGCTGCACGGTGCTTTGGCCTGAGATCTCTGAAGGTACTTTCCTACAGTGCCAGAAAAACTCTTTCAAGCATTGTGTTTTCAGTAACTGATAAAGTTAAAAAAAAAAAAAAGTATTTTATGCTTAAATCAGAACTACTTTAAAAACACCAAACATTGCTGCTTCTTTGTGGTTCTTTCCTTTAATTCCAGCAGTTATTAGGGATCACAGGGAGCTGTGCACAAAAGCTGGTTATCCCTGTCACCCTGAGCCCTGAACCATTCAGGACACAGACTGTTCTTTCACACACAGGAGTTACTCCTTTAATTCACCAAAGGCAGGGTGGAACAAGTGCAGGACACCCCAGGAAGGGCCCCCATCAAAGGCAGAGCAGAGCCAGGTCAGGAAGGACAGCAGAGCAAACAGCCTCATTTAGATAATCCCACTGGTTTGACCCAAAGAGATACGACTTTATCAGGTAACAGAACTCCTGTGGGGGGGGGGAAAAAAAAGAGTGTGAGATCATAAACTGACAAAAGATGACTTTGCTGACTGAATCCAGAGGTTTCAGGTCTATCTGACACTTCACTGCTGTGGCTGAATGGGAAAGTGCAGAGAGGAAAATAATGGCTACACCACACAACTGGGTAAACAGCCTCATTTAAAGCAGGAATTCCTTTTTCTAATTCTATTCCTGTGATTAGGAAGAGTAATAGATACCATTTAATGGGCAAATAATTTTTGTTTTATCATGAGAATCGTGGGCAAAGGGATGTGGGAGCAAATTTTATGGCTGGGATGGTGAATTTTCATGGTCATTCTCTGCTCCTGTGAGGAAGCTTTTCTGAAATCCAATAACACCTTTAAGTTGCATTTCTGTAATGAATCTTATCTTTTATTAAAAAGCCAAAGGTACCCAAGCTCCAAAAATCTGAAAATTTCTGAGGTAACACCAACAGATGATGCTTGAAGGGCAGGGAGAATCAGACTTGGACAGATCTCTCATTTCTTAGCTGATCCAAGAAAATTGAGAGGGATGAAGGGAAACTGAAGCCTGAACTGCCTGATAGGAGGCTGTGGACAGGTGGGGGTCAGTCCCTTCTCCCACATGACAATTGAAAGGATGAGAGGAAATGGCCTCAAGCTATACCAGGGGAGGTTCAGGTTGGACATGAGGAGGAATTTCTCCATGGAAGGGGTGGTCAGGCATTGGAGGGGCTGCCAGGAAGGTTTGGAGTCCCCATCCCTGCAGGTGTCCAAAGAATGACTGGATGTGGCACTCAGTGACAAGGTAGGGATCGGTCACAGGTTGGATTCAATGGTCTGGGAGATCTTTTCCAGCCTTAATGATCCTGTAATTCAAGAATTCTGTGCAAAGTTGAACACACTCCCACAGAAGGAAAAGGGTAAAGAGCAGAGAAGAGACGAGGGGCAATGCCAAGGGAGGAGGACAGGACACACCTCATCTCAGAGCTCCTGGCAGGTGTCAGAGAGTCCCACCTGCCTCACAAACCAGAACACAGACTTGCCCTTAGAGTTAACACAGATTTAGTGTCCCACTGAAAGGTTTCAAAGAGAAGCAGGTATATTTATGGGAGTCTGATTGGTAAAAAATTCCAGTTTTATGATGGTGAAATTATTCTTAAGAATGCAGACTCCTGTTCTGAGTGACTAACAGATGTTTTCACGGAGGATTTAGGACAGGAAGAATACAAATGCACTGATAATGGCAGCCTAATGAAGCTTAGTCCTCAGTTAATTCACACAACCAATTAATCCTATATCCAGTGGAAAGTGGGAGCAAGGCAAGGACCCTTGCACTGACCATAAGGAGCAGTGCTAGGCAGAATATTCACCCTAAATACCATGGAATGATTTGGCTTGGAAGGGAACTTAAGGATTATAAATATGTGCATTTTCATTCTTATTTAGGGTTGTGGTCTTTTATGAGCCTCAACAGCAGCACACAAGGACTCAGCACCAGATCCCAACCAGGCACAATTCCCCAATTCCAGCCTGGCTCCTCCAGCAGTCAGGATGCTTAAACACCTTTCTGCTCCCATATTCCATGTGGGAATTTGCTCTGAATAATAACTTCTCAATTAGTATATTCTCACTCATCAATTCCTACTTTAAATTCCAAAATAAATATTTCAAATTAAAAGTGTGATTTCCTCACCATTCCCACCCCAAAAAACAGTTTCAGGATGTCTAAAGCAATTAATTCAAAGTAAATGGAAGAGGTGTGAACCTCCCAGTGCCTCAGACACTTTGTTAGGAGTGTTGCTTTACAAACAAATCCCCTAATCCCCTGAAAAAAAGGGGGAAATAATCCAGTCCCAGGCAAAGAAGTTGGCAAAGCCATCAGAAATTCAACTTAACCCCTGAATTGAAACTCCCTGCTACAGTTACGCAGCTCCCGACAATTGTAGGAAATGACAAAAATTGTCTTTTTTTTTCCTCTCAGAACACACTTAAATATCAACCAGAAAAATAAAAGAGTTAGAAACAATTTCATTGATAAAAAATTGGTCACTTCCCAGGAATGTCAAAGAGGTGATTCCCAGTGAAAGGAGCAGCAGGGAATTACAGAGATCTGTGTGCTCAAACAGAAAATTCAGTGGTTCGTTGGAGGCAGAACTTGATCACAATAAAAAAAAATAAAAACAATGAGAGACTTTAACGAAGCTCTAATTGTGCAACAAGCCATAGCAGGGAGAAAAGAAACAGCAAAACCCCAAATGTTTTGATAAATGGGATGATGAAACTCCAGAGTAGTAAAACAAAGACTAAGAGCACAAATGGTAATAAAGCATCATTAAAGGTGCTGTTCTGAAGCACTGCTGAGGCACAGGTAAATGTCAGGTTACCCAAGGCAGAGTTTTAGTACTCAAAAGCAATGTTTAATCTGATTTTTTGCTCTCCTGAATTTCTGGATGGAAGATTTGCTTACTTAGACTTATCCACTTAGGGATAATTTTTATTTTCCTATGAGGATATGTGGGTTTTTTCAGCCCCTCCTGAGACATGGGGCACAATGAGAAAGGACCAAGCACTAAGACCAACCCTACAGGGGTCCTTTGTCCCTTTTTACTGCCTGACAGATTTCAAACTGGGCTCTGCATCTCCATCCGAAAAGCCACACCAACTTTAGAGCAAGTCAAGGAAATGCTGGAAAACATGTGAATTTAGGGACACCAAGATTTTCCCACAATAAAACCGGGGCAGATCAACCATATTTTTTTTGCAAAATTATAAATGACACCTGAAGTCCTGGCTGGCTTCACCTACTGAGGGATGATTAAGCTGCAAATCCACAATTACTTCTAATCTTAAATAACTGATAGGATTTGAACTCCCAACATACAGTAGCTCAGATGTGATATTACTGGGAGCTTTTTGAAGCCAATCAATAACTATTAAAGCTGGATCCCATCAGCTACCACCAGGTATTAGCCACTTTCTCAATATTTCAAGGATTCAGTTATTCTTAGCTACAGTTAAAGTAGTAAAATGAAGTGGTCTCATACTGACACTGCGATAAATACGAGATTAAATATAGAACAAATTTATTACTCCCCGAAGTCCTACTGAGTGTCCTGATTTTTTTTTTTTTTTCTGTATCCACAACAATCTGGTTTACTTTGATGTTTTATTATCCCAGATCTAAAGCTCCCGATTGAAAAGCAAAGCCTGAGCTGGTTCAAAGAAGCCAACGCCAGCCACGCCGGGGGAAGGCAACGAATTCCAAAGGGAAGGTGCGGATGGCAGAGCCGGCCCTGTGACAGCCGTCATGCCCCACTTAGAGCAAGTGGCACTCACAGGCGACTGATTTGTGACACTGAGCGTGTGTGACACGGCACAGCACCCCTGGAGTGCCTTGGGCTGCCAGAGGATCGTGCCTGCAGGAGCCGACTTTTCCTAATACCCTGCGCTTTGAAGAAAGCGGAATAATCAACCCATTTTTAAAGCACTGGTTTGAAGGGCTCCGAGGAGTTTTAAAGGAAAGCAGTTAATTACTTGGCTGGCTTTAAAAATAAATTAACCCACAAATGAGACTCGGGATGGGGCTGGGTGCTGATGGTGACCCCAGAAGTGCAGGTTTTTGGCTCGCTGCACGTCCTGAGCTCCTCAGGATGATCCCAGTTTAAGCCCAGAGGGTTCTCCCTGAAGAGCAAAGCACTCTGGTAAACTGCAGGAGTAAAGAATCACATCCTCCTCCACCAGCACCAAACAGGATGAGCCCACAAAGACATTAATGTTTGGGTCCCAGCAGAATTCCCTGGAAGTGTTCAAGGCCAGGCTGGATGGGGCTCAGAGCAACCTGGGACAGGGGAAGGTGTCTCTGCCCACTGGAGGGGACTGGAACTGGGTGAGCTTTAAGGTCCCTTCCAACCCAAACCACTCCATCATTCCATGATTTATGACATGTCTTGGCATTTCTCTGCTCTCCTCACCTGGGATTCACCCCTAAGCATCAATTCCAAAGCAGCCCACCGAATATAATTCTCCCAAAGACGACAATGACAATCTAATCCAATGAAGGGATCTGGCCTCCACTACTGGTGCACACACAGGAGTCATAAAATAAATTCAGTCCCAAACAGGTAAATCTGATGGCCATGTCCAAAAGCTAGAAGTGGGTTTTGCTGGAGACTCTGACAGGCTGGATCTGCCTTCATCAGCTTGGAAAAACAAGCCCACACTCTCATAGGAAAATTAAAATTAACCTTAAGTAATGGTAACATTTTCCTTCTGATGTGTTGCATCCTTCTGGGCTCCTCCTTGTCTACTAGGCAGGGATGCTGTTGCCTGCAAGGCTCAACCAGCACAGGATCATCCCTGGGACCTACAAGCCCTAACCTCAAGAAGCACCACCAGAGCCATTCCCAGCTGGCATCCTGGAGGCAGCCACCCACTCCCAAAAGCCAAGAAAGCTTAATGTGACAGAAACAGCCACGTTGTGCCAGCCCATCTCAGGGCCAGAGGGCAAATCCTGCCACTACCAAGCTCCCAAGAGATGTGTCCACTGAGGATGAGTTCCTGGTAAAGGAGATGAAGAGGGCTCTATCCTTGATCAGTGCACATGGCTGGACTTTGAGCTGGAACCACGAAAGGGGAAAGGTGTCCCTGCCCACGACAAGGGGCTGGAATGAGATGATCTTTAAGGTCCCTCCCAGCCCAAACCATCTTGAGCTTCTCTGAAGAGCTCTGCTATCATCCCAGAGCGAGCTGCATCTCATCAGGGGCTGGAGCCTTTCCTGGCGTCAGCGGCACGCTGCATTGACGTCAGCGTGTGACAAGGGGCCCGGAGTGACAAGGACTAAGGTAAGATTAAGCATTCAGGAGCCAAGCGTGTCCTTCACTCCAACAAGGGCGCCGAAGCCTTATCGCGCTGCCTTTGGGCACAGCCACGCGCCCAGGCGCTGCCTCAACCTCCAGCTCCGGCCCCGGCTCGGATGCACATGACTTGGCAAGGCACTGCTGCAGCTTTTCCCAAGGAAAAAGCTTTTCCCAAAGAAACCATTCCCTCCCCAGCCCAGCTGGAGCAATAAAGCCCCGAGACAAGCTCCCGCTGCGTCAGCGCCGTGTTGGCGTGACGGGCTCCGCGCGGTGACTTCACGCCTTGCCTGCGTTTGGGAGCCTTCCACGAGGGAGGAACTGAGGGATTTCTGCAGCCCTCGGTGCACGCTGTTGCAAATTATTTCCATTTCTAATTAATATTCATAAACGAGCCACAACGCCGCGCCTTCCGTCAGCCGTCACACACCACCCACGCTAGATGAAAGGACAACTACACGAGATAAGCAGTTTATTGGATCAAAAGTCCCCTTTAGACGAGGAGACAGCTACTGCAACAGCCTCCAACTGATAGCATCCCATCACATGGAGGGAGTATCAGCAAATCTCCCTCTTTAAACCCCAGATTCAGCACAACGCAATTATGACGTTAATTTAGCTGCATTTTGCTGCCTGCTTGAGGCTTCAGCTGGGGGGAGGAACTTTGGTTTCAAGAGCTGCTGCTGAAAATGGCTACTTCAAAAAACTCAATTGGCACCCAATTACATCATCAGTTTTCCAGTTTAATCCCCTGCTGTCCCTGTTGTCAGCACTGCTGTCTCACCTGGCTGGTTTTGGGAAAGGACTCTGCCCTTCAGGTTTTGCTTTTACCAATCACCTACATCTTGGTCCAGCAGGATCCTGAAGGAGTTTTACCTGTCCTCCTCCCCAAAATCAGTTTAGGAGGTGGCAGAAAACAAGGATCTCATCTGCTTGCACCGAACATAAGGAATAACAGCTGTTATTGTCCACTACCCCTGCATGGACAAGAAATGAATCAAAAAGACATCTGACATTCACATCAAGCCCATACAGGATGACAGAAAACACTGAGACTGTAACATCACATTCCCCCCTCTCCACTGATGGGAAACAAGTGTTTCCCAGCTTTAAACTGCAAGATAATAGGGTTAATTTGGATACTGGGGAAAAAAAGTCTCCCCTGTGAGGTTGGGGAGGTCCTGGAATAGAATTCCCAGAGCAGTTGTGGTTGCCCCTGGATCCTTGGAAGTGTCCAAGGCCAGGCTGGATGGGGTTTGGAGCACCCTGGGATAGTGGAAGGTGTCCCTGCCCATGGAAAGGGGTTGGAACTGGATGATCCTGAAGAGCCCCTTTGAACCCAAACATCCCAGAATTCCATGATTAAAAGGAGCAGAGGAAGATGCATTGCCCATTGCTTTCCAGAGCTGCTCTGCTCCTCATCTATGAAGGACCCAAACAGCCTGCCCAAGAAAAAGCATATTTACACCCATTGCCAGAGAGGGAAAGTATAAATATTTCCAAAGCTTTATGAAGGCTGGTACTTACAGTCATGCTTTGAAAGGGAAAGAATAAAGCAAAATATTCAATTAGAAAAATTACTGTAATTGCAGGTTCTATTTTATCCCTCCATTAAAGCAATAAAGTGCCTTGAAATATTGCTGAGCTGGGATACAGAGTTTAGTGCTACTTAACATATTAATATACATCCAGGGGGGTTAATTTAATTTAGATCTGCATGAGGGTCTTCTCTCCTCCCTGGTCCCTATGGTCTTCCCCTACACTTCCAGCTGGATATCCATGCATGCTTCTCCCTCATTCCAAGGGATGGACATGCAGTGCTGAGGCTGGACATAAATCCTGACATGTGCCACACACTTCTGGAGCCAGAGGACATCAAGCACATCCGTGCACAGCTCCACACACGCTGATTCCCAGCTTAAACCGTGTTTTCCTGCCCCTCAAAGCTCTGATGTCTGAGTATTTGATTTTCTGTTGGACGAAAATGTCCAATTCCTGCTCTCTGAACATCAAACAAAATGCTGTTGGAAATGTAAAATCCTCCTATTTTGCTCTAATAGCACACAGATCCCTTGGGAAGGGACTTGCTGTTGAAAGTCACTGAGTGAGGAACTGCTGAGGCTGAAGAAGGGGCTCTTCCTCACAGCCTTAGCTCTCTCCATGCTTTCTCCACACCACACTGCCATGAGCTGCAGTTTTCTGAATATAACCTCGCTCTTCCCTGCCACAGAAGATAAGTGAATCTTATTTTAGGGAGCCCTTCATCCTTTTAATTAAACAAATTAATATCACTTCTCCGTATCTCACAGCCTCCATTATCTTTTGTGAACTCCAACAATTCTGTTGTAAAGATATACTGAAAAAGCACTAATTGAGATAATCTCTGGAATTCAAGAGTTGCTGTATTTTTAGCCATGTTTTAAAACTATTTTCCCTTTGTTTCTGGAATGCCTCCCATCCTTCCTCCCATGCCAGACTGTTTACATTATTTAAATGCCTTCTGCTTATACCACTCTTTACAATTTTTACTTCAACAACATCGGCCTCCGTTGCTCTTTTTTCCCTCGCTTAGACATAACTGGGATGAATTCCAATCCCAAACTCAAAAGCACTCCTGGTGCTTTACTGCTGTCTTCTGTGTTTGGTAGATCAGGCTCTGCCATCCTGTCATCCAGGGCTGCCTGTGTGGGGGTTCCAAGCATGAGGAGTTAAATTGATTTTTTTTTTTTTTTTTTACAGGAGAAAATGGGAGAATGGTGATTTTCCCAGAGACTGCAACTGTTTAAACTCACAGGGATACACAACATGTCTCTGCTTCAGGAGATGATCCTGAGCCACCCCACTGAAAGCATAGCGGAGCTCATCTCTCCTGGATTTTTTTGGAGAGTTGTGATGTCCAGTGTCCATCAAAAAAGGAAAACATGATCCTTCTCCCTGCCCCTACAGAAAACCCCACAGAACCCCATGAGCTGAGGGAGGTTCTGGCAGCTGGACATGATCCTCTCTCACTCAGGTTTGGGTTTTTCCCACAGGTTTAATTAGCAAAGTGATAAGGGCAGCTCCAGATGCCAGAGCTTTTTGCATCACAGTTCCTGAGGAGTTTTTAGTAAGAATTCTGCCAAAATGGTGGGGGGTTTATGGGAAACTTCTCCCACACCAAGCAGACCTGTGAAGGTAGAAAAGGTGATGTAGCTCAGCAGCTGACAGGAGTTTTCCAGTGTCCATTTATCCATTTAAACCTGTTCACAACAGGCTTGGTTTTCCTAGTATCCATTCCCTGCCCATCAACAGGGCACTGAGAGGCAGCACTGAGGAGAGATTCCTGTCCTAGTCCTATTTCCTGTGGGGTTTTGGGACAGAGAGAAGATGCCTATTCCCTGTTCAAAGAGGGGGATTTAAAGAGGGTGGACACAAAAGAGGGAGAGTGACTTTTTACATAGACAGTGATTAGACAAGTGGGAATGGTTTTAAACCAAAACAGGGGACATTTAGGTTAGACATGGAGAAGAAATTTTTTCCTCTAAGGCTGGGGAGACCCTGGCACAGGGTACCCAGAGAAGCTGTGGCTGCCCCTGGATCCCTGGAAGTGTCCAAGGCCAGGTTGGATGGGGCTTGGAACAACCTGGGACAGTGGAAAGTGTCCCTACCCATAGCAGGGGGTGGAACTGGATGGTCTTTAAGCTTCCTTCCAATTCAAACCATTCTATGGCACGATTCTGTTCCATGGTTAACACAGGGATATTTCTTTGGGATGCCAAAATCCTGCTGCAGGTAAACCAAATCAGAATGGAGCAGAGAAAGAGGAGGTCATGCTAAAGGCTCTGGGCTCCAACACAGAAGTTTTTCACAAAGCTGCCAATTCTGAAAAAGATCTCCTGTGCAGCTGAAGTCACTTAAGGACAGACTGTGAACATTTCAGAGGTGAACCTGAGCTCTCACAGATTTCCAAAAAAAGGAGACGTGAGGAGAAGCACAGTCTTCAGGTCCCATTATAGTTTTGGGGACACATTTGAGATGGCCTTTTGCTCCATTTTTTTGTCTCTTGGCCAAGACTTGATTTTGTTCCTGATTCAAGATATGGAAGTCAGGAATAAAACATCCATTTATACTGAAATAATGAAAGTCCATCAGTGAAGTTGTTCAGGGATGGACAAATAGCAATTCCTGAGACGACTCCTCAGCACTGTAAATGTGGTTCCTCTGCTACAGCATTTCCATATAACCAAATAGAGGCTGAAACTGGAATACAAAGTGGTAGGAAATGTAAATCCCAAGTGGAGAGAGTGACAAAAAAATATAACAATAAAAATCCATCCATGGAGAGATGCAATGGGCTGCTCCTGGGACACAGCTAAATGCTCAGTCCCATAACCCAGAAGATTTTGGGAGCATCCTTGACACTGCAGGCCAAAGGACATGGGATGTGCCTGATGTTCTGCCCTGCAGTGATGAAACAATTCTGCTCCACAGGGTTAAAAATACAAGGTGCTCCTCCCTCCATCAGCCTGCTAAAGATCCTCCTCCTCTGGAAAGCTCTTTCTCCATTTTCTTGGGATCCTGTTTGAAAAAGCATCTCAGTGCCCCAAAGACTTGGCCATCATTCTGAATCCCAGCGCATCAGAAGAAGGTGGGTCAATGAAGTGACAACATTTGGCACATGTTCTTTGCTTACGCCTTTAATTACAATTTAATTTTCTCTCTAGCAAAGCCTTACTCTGACTCACAATTCCTCCTGCCTAAAAGCTTCCAGGTGTTAAAACACTGCCTTGTACTACTGCTGATTTTCACTACAGTCAGGTGCTAAAAATCAACTCAGGATTCATGGGAAATAAAGCAAAATGAGTAGAGAGTGAAGTTGTGTGAGGGATCCAGACTTCTGCACAGGCTCACCTTCATTCCCCAAGGAAAATTACATGTTTGACATCCCATTTCTGCTCCTTGCAGTCTCAAGGCAGAGCAAGCAGCTCTTCTCCAAAGAGATGCTTTATCACCATCAGTTTTTCCTCCATCCTTTTCATTAAAAGAAATGCTCCCTGAATAACCTACATTTGTTCGGAGAGGAGAACCACTGCAAGGAATAAAGCTGGCTCAGTGCAGCTGAAAGCAAAATGGAAGTGTCTGGAAAGGTGGAAAATACAGAGCCTGGAATTTTAACGCACAAAAAATGGTGAGCCATCTTTCCTCCTTCCCTTGGCACCCTGCCTCCCCTCCACCAGGGAAGGCACTGTCAGGCTGCCACTGGCATTGGAGATAAAGCCACAGGGAGAGTGGGAAAAAAACAAACAGCTGCTTTTCCTGGAGTTCAGCTTGAACAGCTGAAAAGGGATGGTGTGGTCAAGGACCACATGGGTGGCAGCATTTAGGAAAGCAGCCTGAAACCCAGTTCTTAGACTCCTGGAGATGCTGCCCCCAAAATACCTTGCAATGGTGCCTTCACCTTGAAAGCCACGGAAATTTTATGCTGGAACTAAGTCAGGTCATCCAAGCAGTTCTGCTTCCCAAAAACCAAGGCAGGCGGGTGATGAGTTGCTGTCACTACAACAGGGCACCACCTCAACAGCACCCAAGAGCAAACCAGTTCCCCCTCCAAATCCCACTCCCCACCTTCCCAAGCCATGCTGTCTCTGCAGGAACACTGGCTGGCATGGCAAGGGCAGTTCCCAGGTCAGGGCAGGATATTATTTCTCCCAAGGACAGGTTTGGTGAGAGGCTGGCCCAGCAGATCTGCTCCAACATCTGTGGTTGGACCCCCTCTAGTGGGAACCACTCATCAAGACATGGAGCATCACCACCACCCATGGAGACCCCACTCAAGGGATAAAGCCTTTTTTCCATTGTTATTATGATTATTATTATGGTTATTATTTCCACTCTCTCTGTAGATGCTATCGGACCTCTACACCCACAGCCCAGCACTTCCTTACAGAGATCCTGCAGGAATGGGGGTGGAATGGGTAACTTTTTTAGAAGGGAGAACAACCTCGCTGGAAAAAAAATATAAAAAGTTATACCCCAGACCTGATTTTGTAGGGAGAACATATTTATCATCTATCCCAGAATGTCTTCCCTCTGCCAACTTGTCAAAAGCTGACAAAACTCCATACTATAAAAGCAAGCTGTTAAAACTTGGCTAAAAGGAAAAACTCAGCTGCCAGACAAGCTAACCAGAAAAAGCTGAAAAAAATACTACAACGTGCCAGGGAAGGCAATAAATTTACAGAAAGGCTCTACAGAGATGAACATCCCAAACCAAGACAAGGAGGCAGCATTAGGTCAGCAGCTTCTGGTTCATCTCCTGTTTGACAAGCAGATGGCTCCCACTTGGAGGGATTTGGGCAGAGAACTTCAGGGTTGTAGAGCTGCCTGTATTTCTAAACTATCCAAAATAATGTGTCTCTAACTCACAAAGTTCATTCCAAACAAAGTATTTAAGGGGAGGCTGAACCCACTCAACACAAAGTCATTAAATGCCACATATTCCATTTAAACCCATTGATTCATCCTTCCACCTGCGAAGATGAATAGCTCATAGATTTGGTCTTTCCACTAATAAAAGAGATGCCAACTCTCTGCTTAAATGTTAGGAATTTCTCACCATGTACGTACACAAGACAATTTTTAATGTCATAACAATGACAAGGGTTGTTGTGGTTTGCTGGTGTTCCTTGTACAGAATGTTTTTCTCCTAGATATTTAGTCACATCTGTTTTAATAACAAACCCCATAAACAGAGCACATTCATATCCCAAAACTCACCATCACTGCTAGTTTAACACTGAGAGATTTCCAGCTGGTCAGCATTCATTTTAGCTCAGCTCCACATTCCGTTAATCCAATGGAATCCAATAATGTTTGCTTTAATAGCGCAGCACAACACAAGGGATCGGACTTTCCGCTCTAAACCCCCTATTGCAGGGCAGCATCCATGACCCAGTAACCCACTTCCAGTAGAGGTTAAGGAAAGGTACATCAGACAGGGAAGTTCACTCCTGCCATTCATACAAACTGTGCAACTACTCAAGATACCAAAACTTCTCCTGAATTTAAGCGGCTGAACGGCTCCAGCAAAAGCAACAGCCCTGTCTTCATCCTGTTTCCAGCAAAACCACAGCATCCCTCCTCAAGGAGGGATATATAATGAACATAACGTGCCCCAGCTGGCATCCTTCACTTCTTGGACAGTCTGGATGAATTGTTCACGTCCTCAAGACAAAGATTTGAGAGGAAAGGTGAATATTGTAGATTTATGTAGGTAAAAACCACAGGAGCTGAGCTTCGTTGGTGGGAATGGCGTTGGAGATCAGACTACTGGCACCCATTTGAGATCAGATGACTTGTAGCAAGAATTCAAAATATATAGATCTAGACACACACATATGTTTTTACTATTTTTCCAACAGCCACTATAGACAGACAGTATTAACACATCCTTCAGATCTCAGCCGAACTAAAAAAACACACAAAAACCCAGGAATATCACTGAGCCCCCCCTCAGCACTCACACTGCCCCCTCAGCCCTCCTGCCTGGTCATGATCCACCCTCTGAATATGACACAAACAGTCAAAGTCCCCATCCAGACTGCTCCAAAACAAGCTGCCTCTCCCACAATCCCGACAAAACGAAGAGACAGCCTTGCTAAAATAAGATCCCGACGTATATTTATATTTCTGCCATAAAATGCTATTTATTCCCCATCTTATTGGCGAGTCTTCCCAGTATTTACGAGAAGAAGCTGCCACAGGAATTGTGTCATCCCTCAAAATCCAAACGCAGCTTCACCTAATGTATTCAGGATGAGAATTCTTGTACTACTCCAACCTGCCCCCCTCCAATCCTCCACGATTTCTCTCCCAGCTGCTGAGCAACACCCACGCCATGCCCTACGTAAGGTACGATCCCGATTACGCTCCGTGCGGCGGCAGCGCGGATCCGTGATCCCACAGGGAACCAGGCTCGGAGCATTACGCACTGAACTTACGCTGTCCTAGGTTTTCCTCCTCCATCCCCACGTCTGAACTTCTCCCCAGCACGCAGCGATTGCGCCGCGGGCAAAGGTGGCCAAACCGGTGCGTTCCAGTATTAGTGCCATCACCGCATCCCAGATTAAATTTAATGGTGTTGGTAATAGCTGTAGTGGGAATGCAAGAAGAAAGCCTCGTGGAGGCTGTTCCACAGATCCCAGGGAGTTAATTCTGGCTCTGGTCAGATATTGGGAGCTCCACGGTGTCCAGAGTGCCTTAAAGAGTGGGAGCTGGGTGCTGGTGGGATTAGAGATCAACAGGAGAGAAAGCTCCCTGATTTCACCTAACGTGATCCAGGCTGCAGCACTCCTTGTCAGCCTCCTTTGGCATTCCCAGCCCTGCACAATCTCAGAAGCGTTTTCCCTCTGCATTAGCATAGCAGGGAAAAGTCTGGGCAACTTGAGCTTCGTTTCTTCCTACCACCCAAAATTCAGCCCCCCCATGCACCCCCATCTGTCCCTGCCGGCATCATTTCAGCATCCCCCTCCCCACGCGCTCACTCGAGTGCGCCGTGGCATGGGGTGTTTGTGCACAGCTAAAACACAATCATTTCTTCTGCCTGACTCCAAGAAAGGAAAAATCCAACTTGCCAGAGAAGCATCTGCATTGAGAACCGCTTTTGCTGATGGGATCAGCACTTGGGAGTAGCAGGGGAAGCAGCAGAAAGGGTCGTGGACCAATTCATCGTCCTCGCACGCACCACCCGCAGACATCCCCCTCCCGCCACCCCCCAGCCCAAATCCCGGCCGTAAAAAACCCATAAAAATAGAATAAACCCCCAAGCAGAAGTTGAGAACAAATGTGCTTTGAACGCTGCACAAATGACATTGAAGATGCAGAAGAAACATGTATTTGCTGTTGCACTGCACGGTCGCACGGGCTTATTTCCTACGTACAGATCTCACGCACCCTTCCAACGCACATCCCCTCCCCTCCACCCCCGCGGCTTCTTCCAAAAAAAAAAAAAATTGGGAAAATAAAAATTTTTGATTCCTAAAGATTATTTTAAAAGCTACAAACGCCAAGTGACCCCCATCTGGAGCCTCTTCCCTACAGCCTGACCCATCCCTGGGGTGGATGGAGGGGGTGCGGCCACCACCCCAAGACACAACCCGGAGCTGTCCCTTTATCCCCACCCCAAATCTCACAGCCCTTCCACGTTACACACCCGCGCCCCAGCTCAGAGGATGCTGGGCCATGCCGGGTTTTTACAGCTGTCCTTACACCACCTCTTTCTGTAAGCCCGACATCTCTGTGGCAGTGTTTGCATCCACAGGCTTTCATCCTGGAGAATCCCTCCCTGCCTCCTCCCACCTCTCTTTTTGGGCAGGATAACGTAATTTCCAGCTCGCACTGAAGGATGCTTTTTTATTCCTGCCGAGCTCGAGGTCACTTCCCAGAGCTGTCCTCAGGGTAGTGTCTCCTTCACCCCAGGACCTCTCCCTCC
>PYHW01009595.1:298077-324706 GCA_013186435.1 Turdus rufiventris
AAGCAGGAGGTGACAGTGCCCCACATCCCGCTGCACCAGGGGCTGTCGCTGCCCCCCGTCCCCCTCGCACCGGGCGCTCGCAGCCGCCGCTCCCGCCCCTCCGCGGCCGCGCTCCCCGACCCAGCGCGCCGCCCGCCCCGCCGGGGGCACGGCGGAGTCCCCGGCCGCCCCTTACCTCCAGACCTGCCCCATCTGCAGCAGGTGGATGACGGACTGCCAGACCCAGACGGAGATCCTGCAGAGGCGCTGCGCCCCGGGGGTGGTGGTGCCGGCGGCTCCTCCTACCCCGCCGGCGGGTCCCCCACGCCGGCCCGCGGTTCCCCCCATCATGGGCGGCCCGCGGCTGCTGAGCCCCTGCACGGCGCCCAGCCCGCCGCCCGTGTAGTCCTGCACGAACCAGCGGAAGCTCAGGATCTGCACCAGCACCGAGGGCAGCAGCACGAAGGCCAGGGTGAGGCCGCACCACACGTAGTCCCGCCGGCCGTAGTGGTGCAGCGCCAGCCACAGGTCCGTGCCCACATCCCCCAGCAGCACCAGCAGCGCCAGCACGATCCACAGGCAGTCCAGCCACGGCCGCTCGGCCGCCTCGCCGCCCTCCGGCGGCCCTTCGGCGGCGGCGGCGGGGGGGCGCGGGGCCAGCGGCTCGGCGGCGGCGGAGGCGGCGGCCCGCCCGAAGAGGTTCCGCAGGCAGGCGCTCCGGCAGCCCCAGTAGCAAGACGACGTGTTGCAGCAGTGGCAGATGTGCAAGGAGCTGCTTGCGCCCGGCTCCTCCGCCACCTCGGCCGCCGCTGCCCCGACGCCGCCGCCCGTGGCCGCCGCCGCCTCGTCCAGGTTGTGCAGCTGGGCGAAGCCGCCGCCGCCGCCGCCGCCGCCGCCGCCGCCGCCGCCATCCGACTTGGCCGCCATCTTGCTGCCGCCGCCGCCGCGTCCCCGGCCCGTTCGCCGGGCGCTCGCTCGCTCTGCCCCCCCCGTGCCCGCTCCCCCCGCCCGCCGCTTCCGGGGGCGGCGCTTCCGCGGCGCGCGGGACGGGCCGGGGCCGCCTGGCGGCGACAGCGACCGGAGCGAGCGGCGCCTCCCACAGCCCGGACACCGCAGCGGGATGCGGGATGCGCCCTGCCCCCGTCCCACCCGACCCGGGGAGCTGGCGGGGGTGAGGCCTGGAGAACGGGAGGTTTGAGGGATATCACCCTCGTGAGGGGAGGAGGTGCTGAGGCGGGACGGGGGATGAGGGAGCGGGCTGGAGTTGTGTCAGGGGAAGGGTGTGACGGTTCCTCAGGGAATGGTCACAGCACCGAAGCTGAGCTCCAGGAGCGCTTGGACAACGCTGGCAGGCACAGGGTGGGATTGTTGGGGATGCTCCTGTGGAGGGTCAGCACCTGGGCTGGATGATCCTTGTGGGTTCCTTCCAGTTCTGTGGTTCTCTGGACAACCTCTGCCCTCACAGATCTCAACACCTTCACAGGGAAGAGTTTCTTCCTAAAATCCCCTCTAGCCTTGTCCTCTTTCAACTTAAAACCGTTCTCCCTTGTCCTGTCACTCCATGCCCTTGTCCAACATCCCTCTCCAGCTTTCTTGGAGCTCCCTTACAGGATCACAGAATTAGGTTGGAAAATACCTCTGGTATCACTGAGTCCAACTGTAAACCCATGGACATGATCATGCCTAAATTGTTTCCCCAAGTTCTACATCTACACAGGTTTGAAAACCTCCAGGGTTTCCACCATCAGGTTGCCTTGGGCAGCTTGTTCCACTGCCTGACCTCTCTTTCCATGAAGACTTTTTCCAAACATCCAATCTAAGCCTCCGCTGGTACAACTTGAGATCACAGAATCACAAAATCACAAAAGTGTTTGGGTTGGAGAACACATCTGGAATCATTGGGTCCAACCTATGACTGAACACCACAGCAGAGAAGTGAGTGTCACATCCAGTCATTCCTTGAACACCTCCAGGGATGGGGACTCCACAGCCTCACTGTGCAGCCTGTTCCAATGTCTAATCACCCTTTTTGTGAATGAATTCCTCCTAATGTCCAGCCTGAACCTCCTCTTCAGCCACTTAAGAGGCTCCAAGATCTCCCCAGGGCTCTTCTCCAGCTGAACAACCCTAGTTCTATCAGTCTTTCATCATAGGAGAGGTGTTCCATCTCTTTGGTCATCTTGAAATCACAAAATCTACACTGGATCATAGAATGTTCTGATTTGGAAGGGACAGAAAAGTCCAACCCCTGACCTTGTATGGGACACCCCAAATATCCCATCCTGTGCATCCCTGAGAGCTTTGTCCAAACTCTCCTGGAGCTCTGGCAGCTTTGGGGCTGTGCCCATTCCCTGTGGAGCATGTTCAGTGCCCAAACACCCCTGGGGGAAGAACCTTTTCCTGATACCCAACCTAAATCTTCCTGGCACAGCTCCGGCCATTCCCTGTGTCCTGTCCCTTTCACTGGGAGCAGAGATTGGAGCTGCCCCTCAGAAGGAACTGCAGCCCTCAGCGAGCTCTGACCTCAATCTCCTCCAGCTGAACAAACCCAGTGACATCATTTGCTCCTCAAGTGGCCCCTGAGACCCTTCACCCTCTTCCTGGTTCTCCTCTGGACACTCAAAAATTTCTGTTGTGCTTCTTCCCCCCATGGCCCAAATGCTGACACCACCATTCCCCAGGCCAGCATCACCTGGACCCTCTTGTGCTGACCCCATCCTGCTCCCAAATCACCTCCCCAGTCCAGTGTCAGCTGCTCAACCTCAATTCACCACTCAATTCATCCTCAATTCTACCTTCGCACCTCCAGCAGCTTCCAGGCAGATCCAGGACCTCCTCTGAGTTTCTTTTTGCCTTTTCCCTTCCCTTGGTCGTGCTGGGGAAGGGGGGCTCCTGTCCCACCCCATCCCACAGGTCCCTGTCCTGTACTCAGAGGATGGGAGAGCTGTGGCTTCCCCATCTTTGGAATTGTTCAGAGCCAGGTTGGATGGGACTTGGAACAACCTGGGATAGTGGAAGGTACCCCTGCCCATGGCAGTGGGTTGCAGTGGATGAGTTTTAAAGTCTTTTCCAGCCCAAACATTTCTGGAATTCATTCTCTGTTGATAACAGCTCTCTCCAAGCACACCTTGGCACCCCAAACTCACAGCTCCTTGTTGCCTTCTCAAATCCCCCACCTTGGTGTCTTCTGTCCTTCTAACCCAGGGATTCTTCACCCCCTCCTCTGCTCTTTGTCATTCCCTTACCCACTTTGGGGGACACTGCTTTTCCCTCTACTTACAGAGGCAGGCACACTCTCCAAGGGCTCAGCTCTGTGCTGGAGAGACCTCTGGCAGGCTGAGGAAGCAGCTCCTGGCTCTGTTTTTGGGATTTACCTGGAGCTGAGCTGCACCCCAGTCAGCTGTTTCACCAAAGGACCTGCTGGCAGTGTGAGAAGTCAAATTCCAGGTCCTTTCCCCTCAGTTCCATGTTACATCTGTTCATTCATCATATCTATCTTTTCTGAGCTGTCTTGTGCTGTCCTCTGTAGGTTACAACCTCTCCTCTTTTCCATGTTGGTTTTTTTTTCCCACTCTTCAATAAGAAGACTCCTTCCAGATGCTCCTTCTCCAACAGCTGTCTCTTTCTGTGTGAATTTGAATTCTACCCTTTCTCCCTCTTTTTCCCTTTAAACAGTGTCAAAATATCAGGGCTGAGAATGTCAGGACTCCAGAACTGGCTGCAAAAGTTGTTGCTTTGCAGAGTCTAAATTTCAACATGGAGAAAACAGAAACAACTCCAAGAAAGTGGAAAAATGCAGATAAAGTGCAGATAAAATGCTTTTTCAGGGAGAAAAATTAATTTAATCTTGAAGAAAAACTGGAGGACTTTCATATATTAAACAGGGGTTTCTGGATGATGTCAAAAGAGCTGAAAAGTTTTGTGAAGTCTGAAAAAAATGCTGCTGGTTTTGAAATGATTGGATCCTCTCTCTGTAGCAGAGAAACAGAAGAAAGGGAGCAGAAAGCAAAGCTTTGGGCATGATCCACGTGGATGCACACCTGGATGTGGGCAAATTTCACTTGGTGGGAAACTCTGGCACAAAGTTCTCCAAAGGGAGAAAAACTGGTATTATTTATAATATTATGTAGTGGGATCAAACACAATAGGATCCCACAGATCCCCATCATAACACATTCAAATGTTGAAGATATTCTCTTATTTTCTGCCAACTTCAGCTGTTACAAGAATATGGAAATAAATAAGAGCCAAACCAACCCTCAACCAAAATTACTTCGTGTGAATAAGACATATATAAATATATATATGTAACATCAACTCCCTCTCCTGATGGATACTTTCAAACCTAAATATGGATGTTAATTCTCACAGCAGTAAGAAATAAGGACTCTGGGACCCATATTTTTGGGTGAGAAGCACCCAGATTAAGCTTCGACTTCTGATTCGCAGTACAAGGAGATATAAATGGAAGCATCCCTCATTCCTCCAAACTTTTCTGTGTAGCAGATTTGCTACATATGATTAAGAGGATAAAAAAAAATCCCCCAAAAAAACCCAAAACAACAGAGAAGTAAACAAACTATTTGGTCTTATTACTTCTATAGAAGTGTAGGTGAACCAGTAAGGGGGCAGACGAGTCATCTGTTTGGATACCAAACCGATCCAAACTTGTTTGATGAGACATTTGGGTGGGAGAAGGCAGCAGTTGAGGATTTCAGCGTTGGCACACAGAGTGAGAGAAGCAGCTGCTTGGGCAAGGGATGACACAACGACAATACCCTGCTGGCACTGCCCCCAAACTCCTCGGTGCAGCTGTGGCCACCTGTGCCCGGGAAAGGTGAATTCCAGCTGCAGGGAAGAGCTGGGTGTTGATCAGAGCTCAGGACAATCTGTCTTTTATGCTGTAGACAGAAAGAATTTGGCTTGTTTAGTTTAGCTAAAAAAATGAGGCTGGAGAAGGAATATGTTTTCCTGCCTATAAATACATCCTGGAAAATAAATGTGAGCGGAGGGAAAGGCGTTGGGACACTGAAGGGCAACGGTGGAAAAGTAAATGAGTAGGAACTGGCCATGAATATTTTTAGCCTGGAAATCGGAAGATCTTTCCAGTAGGAGTATGGGAGACTGAAATAAAAAAGTAACTCATTTAACACATAACATCCTGATTTTATCAAGGAAAAGGCATGCCAATGTGGAGGGATAAACAGCTGGGATGGAAGCCCTTTAAAGGTCTTGCATGGCAGATCATCTCTCCTTGGAAAGATCCTGTCCATTTTGATGCACGGTACGCTACGTTCCTTCCTGCACCACGGGATGAGTCATGGCTACATGACTCCGTGGGTGGCCACAAGTGATATCTCCACCACTTACATCTTAATTCCTGATTATCCCATGATGTTCTCCAGCTCCTGCTCCCTCACTTAGCACCCAGCAGCGATGCACCCATGTCCCAAGCTCCCCACAACCCCCTGATTTCCCGTTTCCCACAGCTGCTGCTGTGCCAAGGACATGGGGGTGATGCTTTGCCCTTTCAGTCCCTTTCCCTTGTAGTCCTGGCCCTCACACAGAACCAGAAGTCATTACTCAGAGCCTGCTTCTTTTATTAGCCAGCCCTCTGTATTTTTAGGGATTTTTTGGAAGTTGTGAGTGTCAATCACACCCATGTTGAGATCTCTCAACTCATATTTTTGAGAGGAGAAAGCTTTCCTCGGCACTCAGCAGCATCCCACGCTTCCATCAAGCTGGAGGCGCTTGTGTCCGGAGGTCTGGGTAAACTCTGGGTGACCCCAAGATCTGCAAGTATTTATAAAACATGTTTAGCCAGGGTTTTTCCCTCACAGCACTCTGATCTGTCTGTGCCTTGCATTTCATGTTCCTGCTGTTCTCCAGGAGCAGCAGGGAGGCACTGGGAAGGGGAGGAGTGTTCAGTGCTCCGGCAGCACCCCGGCATGGGATCACAACCTCCTTGTGCTGCTTGGTTAAAGGCTTTTTTCATCCTGATCAATACCCTGCTTGAGCTGTGTGGTCTTCCATCTTCCAGGCATTTATTCAGATCAGGGGAACAAACACTAAATATAGAGAGGTATGTAAGCCAGAATCAGAGTTGTGTAAATCTGCAGCTACCTCATTTAAATAACTGGGGGATGGATCCAGCTGAGTGTTTGGTGTACATGGAGTACAGATAATTACAATTAATGGGGATTTACTTTAGGCAAAGTAGGTCAGAAAAAAATGACATCTTATTGTGTCATTAGTTTCCATCAATTACTTCCATGTTGTTTGCTCAGTTCCCAAGTCAAACGAGTGTGGGCTGACAGCCTCGCAAGCTCAACTTGGTATTGTCTCTAAAAATCAAACTGCATTATTTCTGCCTCATGCATCATCACTAACAATAAAGCATCCACTGCTGGAATATAGCAGGTGGCTTTTTTATTCATGCATGAGGCAGAAAAAGTTCCAGCTTCCCTTGCCACGATGTTCATGTCTCTGCAGGATCAAAAGTTGGATGTGTTGGTAAACTTCCTAGTTATTGTATGAGTTTGACTTAGAAGACTCACTCAGGCCAGTTAATTAACTTTGTTAATTCCTATTAACCTCTTTGAATGTTAGGTGTGTATACCAGGGGAGGATCAACAGGATTCTGCTTTTGCCGCAACTTGTCTCCCTCTGGCAGCGCGTCATAGAACCGTGGAATCCTGGAATGGTTTGGTTTGGAAGTGATTTCTTAAAGCTCATTCTGTTCCAGTGCCCTGCCATAGGCAAGGACAGTTTCCACTGTCCCAGGCTGTTCCAAACCCTGTCCAACCTGCCCTTGGACACTTCCAGGGATCCAGGGACAGCCACAGCTTCTCTGGGTAACCTGTGCCAGGTTCTCACCACCCTCATTGTAAAAAACTAATTTCTTGTATTTAATCTAAACTGACCGTCCTTCAGTTTTAAACCATCAATCCTTGCCCCTTTTGTCCCCATCTGTATTACAGGCCCCCTTCAAGTACTAAAAGGCTGCAATAAGTTCTCCCTGGAGCCTTCTCTTCTCCAGGTGAGCACCCCCAGCTCTCCCAGCTCCAGAGCAGAGGGGTCCAGCCCTTGGAGAAGCTCCATGGTTTCCTCTGGGCTCTCTCCAGCAGCTCCAGGTCCTTCTGCTGTTGGCCCCAGGGCTGGAGGCAGCTCTGCAGGTGAGGTCTCACCTGAGCAGGGCAGAGGAACAGAATCCCCCCATCCTCTGCTGCTCACACTGGGGATCAGCCCAGGACATGGACATGGGGAGTTTCTGGAATGTGAGAGCACATGGCCAGGGCATGTCCAGCTCTCAGCCACCACTTTGTGACACTGGGCTCTCTAGGAAAGGTGCAGAAGGTCCCAAATGTTCTCTGTTGAAAAGGCAGTTCATAGCCATCATAAGGACTGCCTCTAAGACAGCGTGGGAAATGTTTGGTGAACCTTTCCAATTCCAATATGAGGGCTTCATTTTTGAGTTTTCATTTTAGCAGTCCCATCCAGCCTGGACTTTAAACAGCTGAACATTGTTTAACTGAACTGAACTGAATCCCCTGCTTCAGTTTGTTCTCACAGCTGGACCAGGTGCTTCACTTCCAGTTCCTTACAAATCCCTGAAACACGTTCAGGTCCTCAAGTGTTACATGATAAAACCTGGATGCCAATTCCCCACTAAACATGGAAAGATATGAATCCCAAACTTATGTTTGTTGGACAGAAATGTTACATTTCAATCACTTCACACCTCCTGACAAATTTAAGAATTAGTATGGTCTCCAGACGTGTGCATTAGCGAACTTCATCGTTCCTGTTATCTTGCTCTTACCTGCGGTGACAGGGTTTATTCAGCTCTCCTCAGGCTCCCTTTAATCTCCTGAGAGCTGCAGCTGTTTTCATTTATTACTGTACATCAAAAGGAACCTGTCTGCTCTCTCTGCTTCCCCCAAAATGCCTTTGTGGGACACCATTCCAATGCCATCGGCTGAACCAGTGACATTGGATGCCTGGTGTTGTTGCCACCCCAGGGAGTGGAGCTGGCCAGGAGAGGGTAAGGCCATGATTTCCATCCTGCCTGCCTTTCCTGGAAGTCCTGCTCCTTGAGGAGCTGATTACCCAGCAGGAAGGAGCAATGTGACTTCATCAGCCAAGGAAGGTGGCGAGCAGTGCAGGGAACTGTTTCTCCCCTTGGAAAAGCATTTAACAGCTCAGGTCTCCTGTTGGATGGACTTGCTTTTCCAAGCTGGGATTTAGGAAAAGCGACTACACAGCATTTCCTACTTCCCCCCATGGGATTCCAGTGATTTAATTGGCTCTGAAGGGCAGGGCTGTATCTCATGGAGTAGCTGGCTGCTGTTGTCACTGTGCCATGCTGCTCCTCAGAGCTCAGTGAAAAATAAACTTATCAGGCAATGCTTCCTGCTCCAAGCAGGGTGAAGGCTGGCCCCTGTGCCAATGGGAAGTGTGGGTAACATCCACATTTTCTGTTCTTCTGCGTCACTACAGAAGCCAGTGTGGAGCCATGGACTGTGGGAGGAAGTGGAGCTGGATTTCACACCTTAACTAAGGTAAGGTATATTCCCTGTGAAATAATCTCCCTTCCCACAGTCCCTGATGCTTGCTTTTTATAACTGATAATGATTGAGTCACAGAATAATGATTGAATCACAGAATGGTTTGGGTTGGAAGGGACCTTAAAGTTCATCCCCTTCCACCCCCAGCCATGGGCAGGGACTTCCACTATCCCAGGTTGCTCCAAGCCCCGTCCAACCTGGCCTTGGACACTTCCAGGGATCCAGGGGCAGCCACAACTTCTCTGGGCACCCTGTGCCACCTTCCCAGGGAAAGAATTCCTTCCCAAATCCCATCTATCTCTGCCCTCTGGCAGTGTGCAGCCATTCCCTGTGTCCTGTCCCTCCATCCCTTGTCCCCAGTCCCTCTCCAGCTCTCCTGGAGCCCCTTTAGGCTCTGCAAGGGGCTCTGAGCTCTCCCTGGATCCTTCTCCTCTCCAGGTGAGCACCCCCAGCTCTCCCAGCCTGGAACCTTCAGAGCATCCTCTGGACTCAGTCCAACAGGTCCATGTCCTTCCTATGTTGGAGGCCCCAGAGCTGGCAGCAGCACCTCAAGTGAGGTCTCATGATGCAGTAGACCTCCCCCAAACCTCTGAAGGTGTGAGAACATTTATTTAACACTGACACTGCATTTATTTAACACTGACACTGCAGAATTGTTACTTAAATGCATGACCTTTTATATGAAACCAGATTTAGACAGGATGGGGCACAAATCTGAACGTGCCTGGGCTTCCTCCTGGAAAAAAGTCAAGGAAGAGGTGACTGGTGACTGCAGCTTCTCAGATGTTCCTCTGGCTGAAACGTCAGTTCAAGCATTGCCTCTTTCCAATGTGGGCTGCTACACCTTGGTGTCTTTACTTGTCTTCTTGGTCCTTCCTCTAGACAAAGCACTGCAGAGAAATCACCTTCTCCTGATTCCCTGCTGATCTTCTGAGCTCCTCTATGGCCATTTTCCCAAATCTCTGTCCACACCAGATCTCCTTGCTTTTCTCTCCTCTTTCATTCTGAGGACAGAATTTCCATTTCCATTTTATTCCTGTTGTTTATGGCATGAACCTTGGAGTTGTCCTGTGCAGGGCCAAGTGTTGGATTTTGATGAACCTGGTGGAGATTCTTTAATTCTGTGTTAGTGACACCTTTGCAGCCTTCCTCTTCTCCCCATGCACCATGTGGGATTCTGATTTTCGTGCCCTTTTGCACTCAGTAAATCTCCCCCTGCCTTGGCTCCTCTTCAAACCACCATTTGTCCCATTTGGGTCCTGAGTGGGAATGTGGAGTCCCAGAATGGTTTGGTTGGAAAGGACCTTAAAAATCATCTAATTCCATTCCTCTGCCATGGATCTTCCCATCCCACAACTTTGCCCTCTCCTAGATCAGCTTCCCTTGGCAGAAGCAGGCTCCAGTTTCAGGCAATGACATCGAATTTTTACCTGTTTTGGGGAAATCCATTCACCTGCCACTTGACACTACGTGTAAAGAGATGGGGCATAAACACTATTTATTCCATAATGGAGCAAAACTCTTTTTTGTAGGATAACAAACACTCTCTTTCTTTCTTTCTTTTATTCTCCCACCATATTAAAAGCATCACCAATTCCCCTTCTGTGTTTTTAAATGCTTTTAATTAATTTGGCTTTGTCAAATTTGTCATTTATTAACTCAGGGGACAGATGAGATTTTGCCCAGCTTGAAATGGACACTGGAAGTCTCTCATCTCTATGGCAGAAATTATCATGTGGCAACATCTCAGAATTAAGTCTGGCTATTCTGAAGTCCTGGTTCAGGCACACTCTGTGCTTTCTGATATGTGCAGTCACCAGCATTTCCAGCTTTGCCAAGTGCTCTTATAATTCCTTCCATCTGCCAGCGCACACAATATTTCTGAATCTGTTAATTAAGGAACTGAAGTTTTGCCCTAAGACACCAGAGTAACTGGTTCAGTTTCTTTGCAGGGAAAACTGATGCCTGCTTTGTCCGTAATTACCTAAATTGTTGAGAAAAAAAAAAAAAAGATTCTGCTTTCATGTTGATTCACTTTTGTAATTTCATTGCTGGGGCTAAGTGTGGTGCCCATTTAAATTATCTCCTGCTCTCATTTTACTCAAGACATGTTATTTGCTAACAAAGATACAATATGGAAAAACTGGAAGGTGACAACTACCTCCTTCATCAATGCAAATGACAATAATCTCCTCTCCTCCACTGTGTAAATATAAACACTGAATCATCCCAGACAGAAATACCCTCCTGCATTTAGAAATACGAATGTGCAAAGGAGACACCTGCTCTCATTTATGGAGTCATAAAACTCAAGTTCATCCAGTGATTCCATGGCAAATCATTCAGGAGATCAGCAGCAGCATGGACAGAGACTAAAAGTGTCCCCAGTGTTTATTCCAGGAATGTGGACATTCTTCACCCTTTGGTTACGCTTGCTCTTGGAAAGAGAAGATTAATTTTCCTTCTTGTCAAATTATTGGAATTATTTATTTTAAAAGCAAGCCCATACAATTCCACTATAATTTTTTTTTCTAATAGCTCTCTGATATTATTAATAGCCTCTGTATAGCTTCTAAAGCAACATCAAACCTTCCACAAGTGAGCACTGGGTGTGCTGTTGGTTCTGCTGAGTGTGAGCTCAGGGTGATGCTCCTTTTTGTCAGAAACTCAGCTGATGGAAGAGCACAGGCATCAGCCTTCTAGCTGTTCACCTTCTGTAGTTGACAGTGCTTGAGTTCAACCATAAAATCCCAGAATGGTTTGGGTTTGAGGGGAAGATAACGATCATTCAGTCCCATCCCCTGCCATGGCAGGGACACCTTCCACTATCCCAGGTTGCTCCAAGCCCCATCAACCTGACCTTGGACACTTCCAGGGATCCAGGGGCAGCCACAGCTTCTCTGGGCACCCTGTGCCAGAGCCCAAAGGGAAGAATTCCTTCCCAAAATCCCATCTAACCCTGCCCTCTGGCAGTTTAAAGCCTTTCCCTCTTGACCAGCTTTTGAAGAAGAATATGAAAGAGTTTGATTTCCAGAGGCTCTGTTGACTGCTGCGACCTCTTTGCCTCCTGAATCTCCATGAATCCTCTCAGTGGCACTGGGCAAACTTCATCCAAACATGTATTTAACAGGATCCTTGCAGACCTACAGCCCCCTGCCCTCCCTGTGACAGACCTTGCATAAAAGGAGCATCCCCAGGGCTCAAACTTTCCTCAGCCCCACTTGGGGCTGTTGGAAGAGCCCACAAGCTTGAGCACCTTTGTGGGGTTTGGGTCTGAAAGGTATTTTGGTAGATGTGAGGTTACAGCTGTGGTGTAAAACATCTCTGAGGAGCTGAAAATGCAAAAACTTTGTCGAAATTCTCAAAGAAGAGGAGAAAACCCTGTCAGAAAATCTCCCTGGGATGGGTTTGGCAAAGCAGAACACAGGGGCAGTTCCTGCTGAGTTACTTTTTGCAGAAGAATATTAAATTTAAATGCATAAAATAATACCATCCTTCTTCTCAGACACTGTATCATAGAATCACAAGAGGGTTTGGAAAGGATCTTGAAGATCATCTCATTTCAAACCCCCGCTCTGGACAGGGACACCCTCCATAGACCAGGTTGCTCCAAGCCACTGTTTCCTAAAAAAATTCATCAATAAACCTGCACATGGCTCCATGAATCTTGCTGAGAAGACAAAACTTAACAGCTCCAAAGGCAACCCTTCTCTCACCCTGCTGAAAATCCAAATTCTCCAGGCTCTGCTGGCTTCTTTTTTCCTTCCTCCTCATGCTTTGAGCCGTTCTTTCCTCCACAAGGATGGGTGTTTAGATGCTCACCTTCTAATCAGCCACAATTACAGCCTTTCCCAGGATCTTCTGCTGCCAAATTGGAGGGGGGAAAGAGAGAAAAGGTTTTAAAAAATAAGAGAGAGAGGCTAATGCTTGCAAAGACATATGTGTTTAGTGTTGTTGGCAGATTTGTAAACTTATTAGTGCCTCCACACACCATGTAATTAAGATCTACTGGTAATTAGTCAATAGTTAAAAATAGGGGTTGGTATTGTGCTGCCGAAAACGCCTACAAAATAATGTGTTCTCTGCTCTCAAGATGCAGTTAGTGTCTCTAAAAATGTTAATTTAAAAAATATGTATTCGTTTCAGAAGCAGATTTTTTAGCAAAGGAGGTTTCGACGAGTTTGTGTGTGCGTGTGTGTGCATGTGTGCATCCAACCTATTTATCTTTCAACATTTCTGTGTGCTTGTGTAATGTCCAAAGAGCCTGACTGCATCTTTTGTCTTGGATAAAAATGTTAAGCTACAAAACTGCAGGCTTGGCACAGCTTTGGAGAGGGGATGGGAGCTGCTCTCATTTGTCCATTTCCGTTGGAATAAACCTGCTCATCAAAGGAAATTGTTCAGAAATCCATGGGAATGGCAGATGTGCAGCACCATGGGGCAGATGTCTGGTGTTTGGAGAGCTGTGTGTGTGTTTTCTAAATATTCAGGGATTACAACAGTCTATGGATATAATCCTTTAGTAACCTGGAATGTCAAAGACAACACAAAAGCCCTAATGCCTTGTAGCAAACCAATTGGCCAAACTGCTGTGGAAGAGCAGGTTAGAAGTCACTTGTCTTTATCCCATGAAAGAAGACCCCAAAGAGGTGATGTGGTTTTTAAAGATTTCTTGACTCCTGCTGTATAATATGCTCCAGAGCTGTGAGAGTTGCTGGTGATGTTCTGAAAGGACGTCTCATTTGGCTGTCATAAGCAATCTGCAGTGATTTGTTGTGCAGACAGGCATTTGTCTCAAGTAATCCAAAGGGCTTATTGTGATTGCTTGCTAGATCCAAGGAACGTAGAGTCGACTCGATGGGGGATTCATTTATTATGCTCCCAAACCTCTCCTAAATCTTTCCTTATGTCATGTCAATGGATTTGTCAGGCCACCCTCAGACAGCAACGCTGCACTGGTGGGGGAGATTTACCTTTGCCAAGCACGGCTGGTTGTTGTGTTGGTAGAGCTGCTCCTGAACTGCCTGTGGAGAGGGCATTCTGCTCTTTCTGGACTTTGTTTTGTGCTTTGGAGACAAGCACCTGTTGTTGACCTTAAGAGAAAAAAACCTTCTTCAAATCCAGGATAAAGCAGAAAGGACCAAGCCGGGACTGTCCTACCAAGCACAGCAAAGTTATTTCTTGGATTGTCCATGATACCATGAATTCATAGAGTCAGAGAATGATGGAATGGAAAATGAATTTCCATTTCATTGTGCTCAACTGTGGCACTTACAGAGTGAGTTTTCTGCTTAAAAACCTGAATAACCATTGAAACTTTTTTCAAATAGCTTTTTCAGGTATGAATATGTCCTTTGAATCCTCTCACCCTTTTCCAAGGCCTCTTTCCCTGGTTAACAGTGGTAGTTAACCAGCACATGATAAATACTTTGGGAATGTCATGAAGTTCATTACAGAGAACTCGTGGGCAGAGCCATGTTATATGATGGTAACTAAAATGTATAGATGCATATTGAGATGCAGTTTGTTTCTAATCAAACAAAATCACTCATTGAAAAAAAACCAAAAAGAATCCAGACAAATTATAGAATCATTGTGTTGGAAGGCACCTTAAAGATCATCTCATTCCATAAGCAGGGACACCTTCCTCTAGATGAGTTTGCTCAAAGCCCCAAACAAAGTGAAACCAACAATCTTTGAGTAAGGAGTCTTTAAAATTTCCCTTCTTTGGGAGCTGTGTCTGTCATATGCAGTTTCACCTGGGAAAAGACATTGATAGGATATATTTTATCTCCTTGGGGTCTAGTAGAAACTGTTGGAGGGATGAAGGAGTTTGTTGGAGCAGATAGGAATGATAAAGACACAGAAATTAGAGATGAGCACTCTGAGGGTGTGACCTCCCCAGCCTTGTTTCCTCAAGAAAACATAAAAACATAAAAAAGCCCTTTATTCCCTCAGCTCTTTTCTGCTTCACTTCTCCCAGCTCATTTATAAATCCCCATTCCCAAATCTCACTGTCCAGGGACTCAAACATCACCTTGGGCTAGGTGCACATTTCTCCCGGAGCAAATCTCCATTTAGCAGCTGATCAGCCACCACTCATGGCACAGCTTGGGAAGAAGTCACTGAACAGAACTGCTGGGGCATGAGGACCTCTGGGACACACGGCTGGACAGTGACAAAACCTCTCCAGAGGGACTCTGGATATCTGCACAGCCTGCAAAATCCTGGAGGACTCAAGGACTGGGAATAGGAAACAACTGCTGGTCTGTTCCAGAATGTGAATGAGGAAGAAAAGTCTGTTTGAGGCAAATGGCAATGAGTTCAAGGAGTCCTCTGGGGGGAAAATATGTGGAAAGTGCAATTATTAAATAAGTGTTTTCCCTGATTTTAGTTTTTTTTTATAGGACTTTGCTAATGGCCAGCAGTGCTCACAGAAAATGTGAGGTGAATCTTTGATTTCATAGGATCATACAGCTTGGAAAAATCTTCAAGTCCAAACTTGGACCACTTTGCCAACTAAACCAGAGCATTCAGTGTCACTTCCAGCTGTTCCTTGAACACCTCCATGGATGGTGATTCCACCATCTCACTGGGCAGCCTGTCCCAGTTTTTAACAACCTATTTTGTAAAGAAAGTGCTGCTGAAGTGCAAAAATTTGAAGGAATCGAGCTTCTGTCATGCTCCTGGGGCACCTTGCTCCCCTGGAGGATGCACAGGACCAGTTTGGGCCAGGGTGAGGGGAGGCTGGAGCAGCCCCCGTGCTCCTGTCCCTGCAATACTCAGCCCGTCGGGGTTTGCTGCCCAGCAGTGGCTTTTCTTCTCAGTTTGGAGTTTTGCTTTGAAAGGCAGTTCTGCTGACCCTGATTTGTGATGACAGCAACTTCAGTGGCATTTAAAGAGACTGGAAAGAAGAGATAAATAAGCTTGAAGATTGCTTAATAAAGCAGTGGAAGAATTGTTCTTCCCTGTGAGGTTCCGAAGCACGAAGGGAATTCGTCTCACCTTGTTTTAGCCATCTAGAAGTTGGGCATCTTCCTTGTGCAAGCTGATAGCTGACCCTTCAGAGTTTCTCTGGAGGATTTGGAGTGGATGCCAGCACAACTGGAAGGCAATTCCTCCCCCCACCCCGTTTTAGGCATGTATTTGGAACAGGAGTAACCATGCTCTGGAGGTGCCCATCCTTTTTCTGCTGACTGCACAGAAATTTTAGCTTTTAGAGGGGTGAAATTAGGCAAGGACAGCCCAGACTAGACACAGAGAGAAGAACATTGTTCAAAGATAGATCCTTTGATTAGGTGACACTTTGAGTCTTGCTTTTTGTGAAGCCAGAGAGCCAGGAATGATGTTTGGTGTTTGGGAAGTGTCACAAACTGCTCCTTGTGGCGCTTCCCATGGGAAACCCAGCCAGAACCAGAGAAACTCCCTGCTCTGCTCGGTGCAGAACAGAGGGAATCCCATGGAGGTCAAGCAAAGCTGGAGGACAGCAAGGACTCCTCAAAGAGAAGTGTGAGGAGCTGAGTTCTCTGCTGGTTAGGCTGATCAGAAGGGGCACGAGGGAGTCTGCAGCACAAATGCTCAGGTTGAGTCTCGGAGAGGATAACAAGCTCTGGCATTTTTAGGGCAGAATGGAAAGAAGATTTAAAAAAAAAAAAAAAAAGAAGAAGAAGGAAATAAAAAGAAGCTGAAACAGCAGCAAACATGAACTCTTGATCTAAATCTTACAGATTACTGTACTTGCAGTAGGGCAACTGTCCAGGTAAGGATTGTAAAACTGGGCCTGTTGAATGAGACCTACCTTGACCCAAAAAGTTCTTAATTGTCCTTCTACCACCAGCAGAGATTGTGCAGGCTTGAATAATCACTCTGCAGCACCTGTAATATTTTACCTTAAGAGAAGAAAGAATTCCCATTCCTCTGAAATATTCCCACCCTGTCTTGTTGCTGTGGGCTCCCTACCCCTGGAGATGTTCAAGACCAGGCTGGGTTAGGTTCTGAGTGACCTGATTGAGTGCAAGGTGTCCCTGCCCATGGCAAGAAGTTGGGACTGGATGTTCTTTAAGGTCCCCCCAACAGAAAATATTCCAAAATTCTGTGATTCAATAAAGAGAGACTTAATTCATAGACCTGAACATGATGAACAGTCCTGGGAATGGTTTTAAATTAGAAGAGCTTTAGTTTAAAGATCAGGAAGGAATTGTTCCCTGTGAGGGTGGTGAGGCTCTGGCACAGGGTGCCCAGAGAAGCTGTGGCTGTCCCTGGATCCCTGGAAGTGTCCAAGGCCAGGCTGGACAGGGCTTGGAACAACCTGGGACAGTGGAAAGTGTCCCTGCCCATGGCAGGGGTCAGACTAGATAAACTTTTAAGTCCATTCCAAGCCTGGAAAAATCCTGCTGATCCTGCTTAGGACAGGTCAGAAAACCCCCAAGAAATCTCCAGATGAGAATGGCACTCATTGCTCTTTCAAGTCACCACTGCACAAGGTGCTGTGAGGATGCAGCACGCCTGGAGTGTGGAAATCATTAATTAACATTCCAGGGACAAGCCGCCGGTTCCACTCCCTTGAGCAACTTTCCCTCCTCAGTGTGGCTGCAGCTCCCAGCTGCCAGGAGGATTTGGTGGTTGGGCCAGCAGGGTGAGAGGCAGCAAACTCCTGTTTTCAGGAGCTGGGGTAGTGCTGTGACACTCCAGGAACAAGCACACACCCCATTCCTTGCTCCAAGTTTCTCCCAGGGAGAAATCCAAGAACCTTGGATTGCTCATGTGTGCTTTCAGGATTGTACACCACTGCTTCCACCTCCTTGTCAGCAGCTCTTTTATCACTTCTTGATTAAACAAAACATTTAAATCCTTATCATGTCTACATCCTGAGACGTGTCTGTGTGGCAGAATATTCAAACCAACTCCCAGTGCCACTTGTTCCGAGGAGCACAGATGGGCTTTGGGTTAATTTTAGGTGAAATATTTTACTGAATCAGGATCTTCCCCTGCAAAGGACAACTTCCTAGGTGCAGACAGGGCAGTGCAAGGAGACATGCCTGTTGCTGCAGGAGACACAAGCTGCCACTTTTTGCAGGAGAAAATATGCATGGAAGGACTTCACAGCTTCCTCCTGAGCCTGCAAGTCTACCCTTGAATAATAGGGTTGATGATACAGGGTGACTTGAGAGCTGGAACTCACCTGAGAGTTGAAGCCATGACACCCATCCAGGTCTAGGAGGGATCTCAGAGTTTTCAGTGTATTTTCTATCCCTGTTGTTCATTCATCCATCCAGGCTGTGCTTGGGCCTCGGTGAATCCTGTCTTTGGATTTTTTTCTGCCAGATGAGGATTTTTTCACCTCTGAGTTTCCCATCTAAAGGGACAGGTGAGCTGTGCCACAAGCTCCTTTTGGAGGCATCACTGCTGGGAAACACAATCACAGAATCATGGAATGGCTGGGGACAAAAGGGACCTTAGGGTTCATCTTGTTACAGCACCCTGCCATGGGCAGGGACTCCTTGCACTTCCCACTATTCCAGATTGCTCCAAGCCCCATCCAGCCTGGCCTTAGACACTTCCAGGGATCCAGGGGCAGCCACAGCTTCTCTGGGCACCCTGTGCCAGGCCCTCCCCACCCTCTGAGCAAACAGTTTCTTCCTAACTCTTCCTTCTGTCAGTCTGAAGCCTCTCCACTTGTGCTATCACTCCATGCCCTTGCCAAAAGTCCCTCTCCCTCTTTTTACAAGCTCCTTTTAATTACTGGAAGGTCACAATGAGGTCTTCCTTCTCCAAACTAAGCAACCCTTGCTTTTTCAGCCTGCTTTCCTAGGAGAGGTCCTCAGATTATTTTTGTGGCCTCTTCTGCACTGATTTCCCAGGACCTCCCCCTTTATTTTTGGAAGAGGCTGAACGTGGCCCCAAAACACTCTCCCCGAGTGGGCTGTGTGGGTTTTGTGGACAGAGATGATGCATGGCTCTCACAGCACTGCAGCAAAGCCTGTTTTCTGTGGTTCCCTCTGCACTTTCCGCCAGAGCTCAGGGAATTGTGGCTCCAGGTGCGTTTGACAGTGTGAAGGCAGAGTAACAGTCTGGCAGCTGGGAAATCCTGTGCCTGCCTGGTGCTGCCTCCCAACATCAGGGAGCTGCAATCCTGGCCAGAGGTGATACCTTCATTTTCAGGTGCTTCTGCTCTTTCAGCTATTTGCCTCCCCAAATCATTCTTTACTGCTACGTGTGAAAACCTCTGTAACCTCGCACACCACTGTGCGAAATTACCGCGGATCAGAGGGGAGCGCTGGCTTTCAGTAGGATATTTCACAACTTCTGCTTGGAAATGGAAACATCCATTTCTGCTCCAGCCTGTGCTGAACCTGCAGAAATCACAGCTTTCACAGCCCCCTGATGCAGAGCTTGAACCCTGTAAACAAAGTGCAGCCCCTTGAGTGTTTTGGTTTGGGGTCCCCTATATCCCCACAGTGGGCATTTTTGTCTGAGCAGATTTCACGTTATAGTTGGATGTACTTTTCTCCAAGATGCTTCTTGTCTATGCCCTCTTGTCTGTCCCTCCAAATACTCCAAAAAAAGATGTTGTTCACTGAGAGGGTGGTGAGACCCTGGTACAGGGTGGAACTGTGGCTTCCCCATCCCTGGAAGTGTCCGAGACCAGGTTGGACAGGGCTTGGAGGAACTTGGTCTATGGAAGGGCTCCTTCATCCCTCCTCACTCCAGAACTGGGCAAAGTGTCGTCTGCAGTCTCCCAGGATATTTCAGACTCTACTGCAGAAGTGCCCTGTGGTGCTTTGCTGACGTTCCAGGCCAGGGTTTGCTGCTGGTGGATCTCCTGAGCCCCCGATTTCCCCGTGCTCTGTGACTCACTGTAGCACACTAATCACACCCGGCCCTTCCGTGATCTCCCCAGCTCCTGCACAGGAATTGCCATTCCCACTTAGACCACCAGCTCATCAAACCCCCCTTCCTGCCTCCGGCAATGGCCAAAACCAGAGGCTCCTGAGGTTGCCTCCATCACACTCCGAAGTGACTGCACAGTTCTGGGTGAACAGTGGAAAACCTCTCCCCCGGCTGCTGCTGAAGATCCACTTATGCACTGGAGCATGAGATTTGATTACCTTTATTACAGGATCTTCGCATGCAGAGCTGCAAATGTTCGTGGCCATGCAATTATCCAGTCACAGCAGTTGACTCAGTGACCTTCTTTAGCAGTGAAGTCCATAAATTGGCTTTACACAGTGGAGGGACCCCTGAATTCCTGCTCCTCCGCTGAACTTCACCGAGTGACATCCAGTGACTTGTATTGTACAGGGCAGGGAAAAATGGAAAGGGTTTCAAACCTGTGGTTTCCTTCTCTTTTTTCATTTGAATATCATCAAACACTTTTGTTGTCTTTACAAAACATTTTTGGATTTTTGACTGTTTTTTTCCTGAATCAAGATAAAATTGTGCAGCTCTTCAGGGTGTTCTAACACCCTGGAGCACAGGTGAAGATCCCCCATGTAGTGTCCAACACGTTCTGGGCAAAGATCTCAGGCATGTTTAGGAAAATACACAAAATCCCACAATGGTTTGGGATTAAAGATTAATTAAAGATCATTAAGTTCCACCTTCTGCCGTTGTCAGAGACACCTTCCACTATCCCAGGTTGATCCAAGCCCCATCCAGTCTGGCCTTGGACACTTCCAGGGATCCACCAGCTCCCCCAAATCTTTCTCCCCAAGAGAAGTCCCATTCCCCTCCCAGCCTCTTCTTGTGCCTGGGATTGCCCAGACCGAAGTGCAGGACCTTGCAGTCAGCCTTGCTGAACTTGAGGTTCACATGGACACACCTCCCCAGCCTGTCCTGGTCCCTCTGGATGGCAAAAGGCAAGGAAGGTCATTTCAAGGGCTGACACCATCTGAGACCCAGCAGAAGAGGAAAGATGATGAGTTCACCCCTTTAAATTTGTACTATTTGGCCACAGCTCACTTTTCTCAGTGAAAATGCATCAGGAATCCCAAGAAACAGGAGGAACAGCTATTCAGGAAGAAGGATAAAATGTTACTTTTAGGGAAAACAATCCCACATCTCTTCCAACACATGCTGCTGCAGCCTTGAGAGCAAGGAGCCGTAAAAGTGACTAAAGCAAGAATCTCGAGAGCGGATTGCTCAAGTGAAAGGAAGCTGGGATGAAATGCCAGCCAGCGCCGTCGGTCCCTCACCCAGCACTGCTCAGAAATGCCTGATGCTTTCTGACTGGATAGCCAGGCCTGGAGTAATTACTCAGTTCCAGCATTTTCATTTTTAAAGTGAAAAAGAGGCTTCTTATCTTTGCATGAGTTACGATTTTGCCTCGTGTTTTATGAGCTGACTCTGAAGGTCTTTGCTTCTGGTTTGTTGCACTCCTGGTCCTTGTGGCCACTGCCCTACTGTAATTAAAATCCCTGGGGCTATGGCTACAGCTGGGAATGAAACTATTTGGGGCGCAGGTAGTCACCCCTACTGCTGAACTGCTTGTTTCAGCTCAGGTGGAATATTGGCTGGAGTAACCTGGGAAGCTCAGGAGTTAACACGGACCAGGGACCCTTCCCAATGGACCATCAGGAGGGATCATCCTGTTTTGAGAAAGTTTAATAGCAGGTCCAGCCCAACTGGCCACTCCGTCTTGGCTTTGGGGCATGCACAAGACCATGTTTAAATTGTAAATCTCTTAAGAGAATGATAAATCTCTGGAGAGAATCTGGGTGCTCTGAGATGCTCTGGTCCCTGACATCATTCCTCCATCCATTTTTCCCTTCTTCAAGCCACAGCTCCAAAATCTCACCAGCCCTTTCCTGGGTCAGATCCTGGGATCCTGATGAATCCTTGGTCAGTGTAACCATTCCCTTCCTGGTCTCTGCTCATGTTCTGCTCCTGGAACCCTCCCTCCAGCCCTTGTGGCCATCCTGCTCCCCTTCTGTCTTGCACAACTCCCTTAAGCTGCTGTGCTGCTTCCCAAGGACCTTTCCTGCTTTTCCCATGGATGCTGGGAGCTGAAGGACTGTCCTCCAAAACCTTGGGATTCCCAACACCGCATTCCAGCTGAAAAGCAGAACAGTTTTTGGGGCCATAGCATCACTTTGCCTCTTTTTCAGCTCTTTCCCGAGGGGAATCACAGTCACCAGCCTCCATGATACTCTAAAACCTGGCATTGCTGAGCCATTCCCTATTTCTCCATCCCAGCCACCTCCCCCACACTTTTTCCTTCTCTAATATCCAAGGGCCTTGGCTTAGGAGCTCCAGCTCAGCATCATTTCCTCTGTGGGTGAATCCCCTTGATTTTAGGGCACAGGGGAATTCCTTGCTTTGTTCTAAGTGCTTGGGTCTTTTCTGTTATTTCTGTGCTGGATATTCGTGGGAAGATGGGCTATTATTGGGATTTTAGACTCAGCTTTTTTTTTTTTTAGAAAAGAAAATGGGTGCAGCAGAGGGGTTTGTATCATACATCCTCAGGAGGTAAAAAACTGAGTGTGACAAGTTAAAGTCTTCATGATAAAAAAAATCCCTTTTTAAAAAAATCACAATTCTTACTGTGTGGGGAAAATATTCCCGTGATTGGTCAGCTTGATCCTCCTCCCATGCCTGCCAAAAATAAAAACAGCTTTAGGACAGCCACTTTATTTGTATTTTTGGGTCTAGGTTAAAGGTCACAGCTTGGATAGAGGTGGCAGGGAGGACAAACAATGGAGATGTAAAGCTGACAGGCGTGTGGGGGTGGAAAATCCTGGAAGGCCTGGATGTGTTGGCTCTGATTTTATTTGAGTTTTGTCAGGCTAATTAGAAAGTGCTGCACACTCATGCATTGGCAGATCCTAAGCGTTGTGGTGTTGGCTGGCTGGCTGTACACATGTAGGATTGGAGGCAGGGGTGTGCTTTGGGATATCCTGGAGACATGGAGCAGGGTGGAAAAGGGAAGCAGGACTGAGGATTTCCTGTGGTTTTCTGATGATGGGGTAAAATCCTCACTCCTGGAAAGGAGATGAGCAGACTGGAGGCACAAAAGGGAAGGAAAACAGATGAGGCATCCGTAAGAAATGCTTTGGAGTGGGGGCATAGCAGTGGTCCCAGCAGGAAGCCATTTATTCTCGGGATGCTCACAAAGGGGCTTTGCCCAAGACATGTTTAAGCAGCTTATGGCCATTAGACAAATGTTTAATCTGCAGGAAAGTGGGCCAGCAGGCAGGCAGGTGCTGGGATGCTTTTTGAGCTTTTTGAGCTGGTTTTGGGAGAGAGGAGACTCTGAGGAACCAGAGGAGTGCAGGGTTTGCAGCTCAGGGCTTGGCAGGGCAGGTGTGGCCAAAAGATTTGCTGTGCAGAGGTGAAAGAAGCCCCTGAAATCACCTGAATACTGCAGGGATGGGCAAAGAGACCCCAAAAAGGCTGTCCCCAGTCTGGTGGCACCTGTCCCACCTGTGTGTGACCTGCAGGACCTGAGGCAGCCGAGTGCAAGGGCTTCACATAAACCTCTCCAGATGTGCAGCCCCATCCTCACAGTGGCAGCCACCTCCGGAAGGCACAGCAAGCCAGACAGAAAATCAGCTCCTTCCCACATCTGATCCCAGTTTGCCCTAAATAAAGAATGGATTGGCCTGCGGGGGGCACGAGCAGAGCAGGAATAACTTCAGCCTGCGCTTGGAGAGCAAATCTGGAGCTGGCATCCCTCGGGTGAGCCAGCATCATTTCCCAGGCAGGGAAATTCCCGTCGTTTTGCAGATATCCAAGAGATGGCAGCCTTCCCTAAATCTTCTCCAGGGCTCTGACCATGAGGCACACGTTCCACCTTGAGCCCTGACTGGCTCTCAAGCTGCAGAGAGATGCTAAAAGCCGCTTTTCCAGCCGGGCTGCCACGATTTTCCTGGTTCCTGCTGTGAAAACACGTTTCACTATCCTGGTAAAATTTGAAAGGTTTAATAAAAAGGTAATAGGAAACACAGATAAAGGAAAGGGTTAAAACAACCGGGTGCTTGGCAAGATGCTCCGGGAACTCCCCTTTAAATTCACTTCCCAATACATCAACCTGCTGCATATTCATAGTTCTTCGTGTATAATAAAATTTTCTGGGAACTGTTTAGCATGGCCACTCCTTGGGTCCGCCTGTTTAGAGCATGCCTGCTTCTTGGCTTGTGGTTTTAATCTTCTTAATTATTTTTTTTTAATTTGGGTGGTGGTCCTGGTCTTTTGCAGCCGGTGAGTGTTGATAAAAGCTGCTTTTCCAGCCGGGCTGCCACGATTTTCCTGTCTCCTACCTAGAGCAGGAATGAAATCTTGCAATTTCAATGAGCAGTTTCAATTTCAATTTCAATCATTTGGGCAGGCTTTGGTCCATATCCCTGCATTCCTTGTCATCCCATTCACTTTTTTGGGTTTTCACTCAGTTTTGGAATTTTCCCATGATTTTTTTTAATTTCATTTTTTTACCAACTTCTCAACAGGCTCTATTTTTTTACTTTCTTACATAATTTCAGGATTTTATTTGGAGTATTTTCAGCAAGTTTTGGTCCATATCCCTGCACTCCTTGTCATCCCATTCACTTTTAGTGTTTTCACTGGGTTTCAGAATTTTCCCTTTGTTTTTCTAACCATTTCACTTTTTTAGCAATCTCTCCACTGGCATTCATTTTTCATTTTTTCTGTGATTTCTGGATTTTATTTGGAGCAATTTTAGCAAGTTTTGGTCCATTTCCCTGCACTTCTTGTCATCTGAGGCCATTTCATCTTGGTCACCCCATTTCCAAATTTCTAGGTTTTTATTTCATTGCCTTTCATTTCACCCTATCTCCTTTCCAGAGGGTTTGTTAGACTTTGCCCTCTGATTTCAGGATTTCATTCCCTTTCCTGAAAGGAACGGTGCCTTTGCTGTGTGGCTTTGTGGTCACCCACCCACAAAATTCCAGTGTGTCCCCTCTAGAAATCACAGAGTGGTTGTGTTGGAACAGACCTTAAAAATCTTCTGTCACCTCTTGCCATGGGCAGGAACACCTTCCACTGTCCCAGGTTGCTCCAAACCCCATCCAGCCTGGCCTTGGACACTTCCAGATATCCAGGGGCAGCCACAGCTTCTCTGGGAATTCTATTCCAGGGCCTCCCCACCCTCACCAGGTTCCTACCTTCTTGCCCAGAGATTTTACCCTGCTTCAGTGTTCATTGATGGAGCTCATCAGAACTGGAAGTGATGTTCTCCTTATGCACCCATCTCATGCGTCTCTGCTCCCCAGACCTTGGAAGTGGAAGATGGGAACAGAAATATAAACCCCATTCTTTTCCAAGCATCTCTTTTATCAGTTTGCCCTTCTCTCCACATTATATTTGCAACCAGTGGAAAACCACAGATACCAAACTCCAAATACAAACCAACCCCCTCAGCTCTGTTTCCCCACCCCTCTTTCCCTGAGCTCAGCAGTCCTAGAGAAAGAAATCCCACAGCCTACTCCTGGCTCTGTTCCTGTGGCCTTGGGCACTCTGGAGGTTTCTATTCCAGTCCTGTTTGCTGGGCCTGAGGCCAGCTGGCATTACCTGGCCATGTCCAGACTGTCACTGGTGTGTGAGCAGCCCCCATCCCTCCACCATCCCTGTTCCTTACTGGTGAACACCTTTGCTGTCCTCACCTGGCACTTGGACTGACACCTGCACCATGCTAGACTTCTGTTCATCCCTGCTGGGCTCAACCTTCCTAAAAGGTGAAATTGTCACTATCCACAGTATGTTCTCTGTTTTTCTCAGATGAAACTGATCCATTTTTTAATTGGAGTTTTTAAATCCTTTCCCTTTGCTGTGCATTAAAACTGAGCAAAGCATGATTTCCTTCCTCTCAAAGAGACACAGGGGAGCCCTTTCCTCTGGGTTTAGCATGACTTAGAGGTGCCTTTGAAGGTGACACTGGAGTCCACAGCTGAGGACATTGGTGGGACTGGAAGGAGAAACTGGCCTTAAAAATCTGCAGAAGACAATTGCCCAAGCCATGGTGAGCTGTTCTCCAGAAAACCACCTCAGTCTCTCAGGTGTAGTGACAGCACAGTCCCTGCAGCAGGGACTTCCAGCTGCTCCTCCTGGAGACATTAGGAGGAAAGCACAAATGGGAGCTGGGGTCAGCAAGGCATGAAGCTGATTTGGGCTTTCCTATGCTTTGTTTTCCAAGGAAATGGTGAGAAAAGCTGTAGATCATGGAATCACTGAAATTTTTGGGTCGGAAGGAACCTTAAGGATCATCTGATTCCAATCCTCTGCCATGGGCAGGGACACTTTCCACTATCCCAAGCCTTGTCCAACCTGGCTTTAGACACTTGCAGGGATCCAGGAGCAGCCACAGCTTCTCTGGGAATCCTGTGCCAGCTGCAGCTCTGCTCCCACCAGTGGGTCAGGGATCATCAGGTTTTTCTCCTTCACGTGTCCCCAGTGATGCCCAGAGATGCTGCCTCAGCTGGAGGCCAACTTTTTAAAGACAAGAAACCCCACAGCACATTTCAGGGTATTTTTTTAATGAAAGGAGCAAAATATGTTTCCATCAAGAAAAAAAAAAAACAAAATACAAAGAAAGAAGGAAACAAAGAAGCAGCAAACTTTCTTCCAAGCAAGAAGAAACCACTGCAAACATCACTTTCCATCCTCCTTTCTACTTCCTTTTCCTGTGTGTCAGGCAGCAGTGCATCCTCCCACAGTCCTCAGTGTGCTCCTCCCTCTCTCCTTTGCCACAGGTCCTGGAGCAATGTCCTCTGCAGCTCCTTTTTGGCTGGCTCTTGGCTGTGGAAAGAAGGAAAGATCTGCATTTACCTTGACTTATTCCTCATGGTCACCAGCATGGTCCAGTGACCGTGATGGGACCCAGTTCCCATGGAGACCCACAGATGTTGGATGTCTGAATTTAGGATGGGCTGATTCTGGAGCTGAAATCCACTCCAAAAGTCTTTTGAACCAAGGCCAACATAATTCTCCAGCCACACCTACTTTCCTTCTTGTGTAGAATCCCAGAGTGGTTTGGGTTGGAAGGGACCTTGATCCATAATTCTCCAGCCACACCTACTTTCCTTTTTGTGTAGAATCCCAGAGTGGTTTGGGTTGGAAGGGACCTTGATCCA
>PYHW01009597.1:0-12797 GCA_013186435.1 Turdus rufiventris
TTTTTGTCTGTTTGTGAAAATCCTTTTGCTTGGTAAAAACATCTTTTTTTTGAGATGGATTTATCCTTTGCTCAGAGTCATAAAAGCCCCTTCCAACTTACTTACTCGTTGCCTTCTTCGTTATCCAGTAGACTGGTTCAGCAATTCTTTTCCTCTACATCAAAACTTGTTATCATTTTTATTCCTTCTTCAGAGTCTACATTTAAAGATCTTTCTTTCTGTTAAGCACACATATCTGTGTGACCTTCCTGCCAAATCCTTATCCTTCCCAACAGAGTGCACAGACCCATCTCAGAATTTCTCACCTTTTTTGCGTTCCTGGGAATTTCAGCGCCTGTGCCCAGCAATGTTGTCCCCTGGACTGTATGACATAGGGTACAGCTCGAGTCCTTGTGTCATCCTGCAGCGCTGGGCTGGACAGCCACTGTTTAAAAAGCCATGGTGTTTTCAGCATGACCCTCCAGGCAGCCAATCACTCATGGGGGAAATACCTCCTCTGTGCGGGTATGATCATTGAGATTTGAACCACTTCCCCCTCTCCTCTTTGCAGTGTCACGGAAACATTTTTTTACTACTTCTCCCTTCCTCAGCCATTCTTGCAAGAGCTGTCCATACAAACTTTGCATTGGTGTTGCGTCCTACTTGAGGCCCTGAGATGCTCTGGTTTCACATCCCCTGAAGATGAGGTTTTAGGGCTGCTCAGGTACAGAAATTTTAAGTCCTCTCTGGTAACATATTTGCTGGAGGTTTCATAACCTCCCTCAGCACTTCTCATTCCCTCCTGTCCCTGCCCAGCTGTGGCACGTCCGTCACCACCATGGGTCCTCTTCTGACCCACAGCTTCTCCCAGCACAGTTCAGCACCGTATGGAGTCCCTACTGCTTCATCCAACCTTGCACCCAAACTTCCCACCTCAGCAGTTCCAGATGCCCAAACCCTGCTTGTGCTGCCCCCAAAATGGAGCTCAGGGGTGAGGAACTCTTTCAGTGCACGTCCTCACCCCACAGGCTTTCAGCACAGTCCTTCAACACTCGGTACTTCCGATTTCACAAAATCCCTCCAGCCCCATGCCTTTCACTTCCAGTTTGACAACTTCCCCCTGAATAGAGATGCAGGCTCTTCCTCACCTTGTGCCTCCTAAACAGAGAGAACCCACCAGCACCCATCCACAACACCCCAGTTCCTGTCCATGGACGCTCCGTGTCTATGAGCCTCCCAGATCCACCTGCCAAAGGGTGTGGAAATAGAGAAAACACCTTTGTCCTTTCCAGATATCCTTACAGGGAGCTATTTTGGGGAGCTGCCAGCCTCCCCTCTTAGTCCCTTGGGCCAGGGAAGTAAAGGGACAGGAGTGTGATGCCACCCAAATCACTGCCATGTGTGTCAAGGGGCACAGCAATGGGAAGATCCAGCCCAAATGTGCTTAGCAGGTCAGAAACACATTTGTACATCTTCAGCTTCTGTTGTCATCTTTCTTCCTCTTCCTTTCCCAAAGATTGTATGATTGTTTTTACTTTCTTACCCAATTCTATTTCCTATCGTGATTACTGGCAGCCCTCACTAACCTGGCCAAGACTCCAGGCTATGTTGTAAAATGATATTTAAATTAAAATACCATTTTTATTCAGAGCACTATTTAATCTCCTCACTAATTTGAGGGTTCCCATTTTCTCTGCATGGATTGCTGACATTTCATGTTGGGAGACATTCAAAATGCCTTTGTTGTTATTAAGCCATTCTGAATTTCAGTAAATATCAGCAAAACAAAGGGATGGACAGTGGATTAAAGTATTGATGCACCTAAATCACAAGATGAAAATACACAGTACACTTCAGAGCAGTGATGAGTCGGAGTGGAAGTAATACACATATTCATTAAATTCTGGAATGGTTTGGGTTGGAGGGGACTTTAGAGCTCATCCAGTTCCACCCCCAGCCACAGGCAGGGACACTTTCCATTATCCCAGTTGCTCCAACTTGTCCAGGGATGGGGCAGTCACAGCTTCTCTGGGGAATTTGTGCCAGGGACTCACCACCCTCCTAGGGAAGAATTTCTTCTCAATATCCCATTTAAATCCACCTTCTGTCATTTAAAGCCATTTTCCCTAACTGATTAGGTGAATAGATCCATTTCTTTCCAGAGTATAGCCTGGAGTGGCAAAGGCTCAACTCAGCTGACTTCCATATATGTACCAGAGCTGACTTCATCCCCTCTCTCAGTTTCCCAATAAAACAAGGATTTTTTTCTTTTGCTTACACTTTACTTCACTGACCTTTGCTGAAACATGCAAGTTCTTGCAAAAGGCCTTTTTCCCTGGGCTACCAGCAATGAAATTTCATGGAATATAGGGATTTAGAGGGTCATCAAGAAGTGACCCAAGCCACCTTCTGTCTCTCTTTTACTTATTACTAGAAACGTCCCAGATTTTTTTTTTTTTTCATGACAGTTTCTGGAGTTTCTTTGGAATTCATAGTGATTTAAAAATCCTCCCAATTTTATTGTTTATTACTCACAGTGCCATAAAGTTTAAGCTGTGGATCTAAGGGGCCTTTACACTTGGGAAATGTACAGAGCATGGATTAATGGCAGAGTCTGGGAATATTAACTCAACCTGGTCACATCACATGCTTGCCCAATTTAATATTCAGCAAATCTGCTGGCTGTTATTTCCAAGAATCATGGAATTGCTAAGGTTGGAGAAGCCTTTCAAGGTCTTTGAGTCCAACCACTCCCCAGCAGTGCCATCAATAATGTATGTCCCCAGGTGCCACATCAACATGTTTTAAATCCCTCCAGATTGAGGGTGACTCCACCACTGCTCTTGGTAAACTGTGCCAGGGCTGGATCACCCTGTAAGTGGAAAAATTTTTCCTAAACTCCAATCTAAACCTCCCCTGGCAGGACGAGATTAATTTCTTCTCCCTCCCACCACTGAGCATTCTCACCTCCCTCCTCCAGCCCCAAGAGCCCTTGAGCTGGAGATTTCCTTGGAGAGGGCAGAGGAAGTCTGTGTAAACAGGGAATTAAGCCCTGGAGGAGGAAGATTTCCTTGGAGAGGTTTGGAGAAAGTTACTTAAACAGGTTTTTTTTCCTCTCTGCTTGCTGAGCTGTGTTTGCACCCTGACAGTGCCCACAGTCCCTCCAAGCAGCTCTAACATGGGAAGGAAAAGCCAGGATACACTTGGTGATACAGGAAAGCAAGGAATTAAATGATGTGAGATTAAAAAGGCACCTCCTAAGAAAGTGTTGGAAGCTTTTCAGAAGCTGTTCTATCTTCTTTGAAGCCTATATCAGGAAAGGGAGATGTTAGGAACATAAAATCTCACAGCTCTTACACAAAAATTAGATCTCCAAACACAGAGGAGGTAAGTTTTCCAGGATGTTTTCCCTTTCCTCTATTCTTTCCTTTTCCTGATTTCCTTTCTTCTTTTTTCCCCCCCTGCACTTCTTCTTGACAAATGTGAAAACACAAAAAGAAATTTCCCCTGAAGCTGTCAACCATCTCTGGCTCTCTTTGGCTGTAACCATGCGCAGAACTGGCTGTGCAGTCCCAAATCTGGTTACTGAATTCTTTTTCAATTAACCAACTGAGATTTTAGGGGAAAACCCTTGGAATAAGGAGATGGTGCAATTCCTTATCCTTTTTTTTTAATTATAACAGTCCACATTGTATTCATTTCACATTGCAATTGATTGCATTATATCATGTACCTCTAGTCAGTGACTGAAAAGATGATTTTAGAGGTAAGACCTCCCTTTTATCCCCTCTCTTGAGTATGTTTTACCTTCTGCCAGTAAAACTGCAAGCACAAGAAAAGCCCCAAACTTTCTCAACTTCCTTTTCAGGCTTCACTTTTTTCAGTTTGAGAGCGATTTTGGTTTTTCTACATTTCAGCATTTCCTCTGAGTGCTTGATCAGCTTTTTGCCTCTACAGGAATTTCTGATTTTGCTCTATTTTAAAATCATAAAATAGGAGCCTGGATCAGATGGATCCAGTCCCAAAGGGATCCAGTGGGGTTGGAACTAGATGATCTCTAAGGTCCCTTCCAACCCAAACCATTCCAGGAGTCTATGATTCTACGGCTGTGTATCACACAAGGCAAATTAAATATGTAGAGAGGAAGAACAACAAAAAAATAAACAAAATCCAAAATAAATTTAAAAAGCACTTGATAAACTTAATTCTAATCCTATGTGTTTATTAGAGACAATGCTCTTTGGATAAAGAATCAATTTTTAAGAATGAAAAAAACTGATGAATCATTTTGTCTTTAACTTTCCACATTTCCAGGCTCTCCACTGCACAGTAGATTGGCATGGAAAACTCCAGCAGCATGAAGGAATTCATCCTCCTGAGCCTCTCAGAGAACCAAGGGGTGCAGAAAATATATTTTGTGGTGTTCCTGCTTTTCTACATGCTCACAGTGGCAGGAAATCTCCTAGTTCTCACTGCGACGAGCAGCCGGCACCTGAACTCCCCCATGTACTTCTTCCTCTGCCACCTGTCCTTTGTAGATATTTGTTACTCCTCTGTCACAGCTCCCCAAATGATTTCTGGCTTCCTGGTGGAAAACAACACCATCTCCTTTGCAGGTTGCATAGGGCAGCTCTTTGGGGTTCATTTTTTTGGCTGCACAGAGATTTTCCTCCTGACAGCCATGGCCTACGACCGCTACGTGGCCATCTGCCAGCCCCTGCGCTACCCCGCGCTCATGTCCCGCCGCCTGTGCGGCCGCATGGTGGGGGTCTCCTGGGCGGGGGGCTTCCTGCATTCCACCCTCCAGACCCTTCCCATTGCCCTTCTCCCCTTCTGTGGCCCCAACAAAGTGGCCCACTACTTCTGTGATGTCCACCCCCTGCTCCACCTGGCCTGCGCCGACACGCGCGCCGAGGGCCTGGCCGCGGTGGCCAACAGTGGAGTCATATCCCTGAGCTGCTTCCTCATCCTGGTCACGTCCTACGTGGTCATCCTGGTTTCCCTGAGGGGCCAAACGCTGGCGGGGTGGCACAAGGCCCTGTCCACGTGCGGGTCCCACATCGCTGTGGTGATCCTGTTCTTTGGGCCCACCACATTTGTTTACATCCGCCCATCCAGTGACCTGTCCAAGGACAGGAGCGTGGCCGTGTTCTACACGCTCATCACACCCATGCTCAACCCCCTCATCTACACCCTCCGGAATGGGGAGGTGAAGGGAGCCTTGAGGAAACTCTGCACTAGGAAAGTGGGAAGTGGAAATGGGAAGGGGTAGAGCTGTGGTCATGTCCCCAAAGAATCAGAGAAAATCAAGCATGTTTTGTTATAATTTCTTCTGTGACAATGCCCCAAAACGTGCCCTTCAAAGAACAGCTGGCTGTTGGCTCCTGTTGCAATTAGGAAGGCACTAAAAGTTCTTTTTATGAGGGGAAAGGCATTGGGAACTCTGGCATTCCCTTCCTATTCCTTGTCAACAAGCACAGGCCCAGACCACAGACACCTGAGCAACTGCAACACCAGTGTTTAAATACTGTTAAAAATACTGAAAATGTTGTCCAGATACAGCATCCCATAAGAAAAAAAAATGAAAAACCCTGATATTAAGAGCTAGTTGGGTGGTTTGCTGATGAAAGAAAAGGAGGGGAAACTTCTCCCCTTCCTCTCCCACTTCAACAAATCCTTTCTGCCCTGCTCCAGACCAGGCTGCATGGGGCTGGGAGCAATCTGGTCTAGTGAAAGGTGTCCCTGCCCATGGCAGTGGTTTGGAATGAAGTGGTCTTTAAGATACCTTCCAACCCAAGCAGCTATTTTGCAATTCCATAATTATCCTATAATTCTATCTGCTTCACCTATCTCTGCCCAAGACAGCATTAATAAAATAAATGTATTTTTAAATGCTTTGGAGGTGAACACCAGTAAGTTTTTTTAGAGGTCTTACTGCTGCTGAGCAAATATTCACCCATAGCTTACGGAAGGTACCACTGGAAACAGTGTCAGGCTCCTCTACACCTTGTCAAGAATTCCTACAAGAATTTCATACATGAGCTCAAAAGTTTCTTCTGTGCTTTACTGTGTCAGTAAAAATACCTAGTGAGCAAGGAAAGCTCACCACAAACCTTTGTGCATTTTTTTAAGCGATTACCTGAGTTACTTCTTGTTTCAAATTTGCTTTGTGCTGTCAACATGTGAGTTAGTAAGAAATAAGATTGTAAATGAGAAATACTGGCTTAGGACAGAAAGCAAAATTTGTATCCATTTATATGAACTTATATAGATATAATTAATATCGATATTTATATGTAAGAGACATCTTTACTCTGATGTCTCTCTCAGGGACTACACTAATAACTACCCAAAGAACAATTTTAGCTCCTTGCCCACTGATGATTTCTGACAAAACTCCCTTTGCCTCTGGGATCTCATTACTCCTGATAGTCTTGTGCTTCTGCTGTGCGATTTACATGAACAGAAATAATTGCACTTGAAGATGCTCCTGGAGGTTGATTTTGGTTTTTTTTTTTTTGCGGAATGGGAAATACAGAAGGTTGGGCTGTTCTTTTCAGGGCTCAGAGTTGGCAGAGATACAGAGCTTTCATAACTTCTGAGCAGCACCTTGCAGAGAGTTTCTGATGGAACTGAGAGGTTCTGATGGAACCCCCTGAAGTGGTTTGGGGAGGTCATCAGAGGAGCAACAGCAAGTGGACTCTGTGGGAGTGTTCTGGGATTGTTTCTTTGTTTTGCTCAGGTCCCACTGAAATCCTGCCTTTGCAAAGCAGCATTGCTGGTGAGTGACTTTTATGAGGTTTATTTTACGATTTAAGAAAAAAAATACATGAAAAAATCAGTTACAGATTTAGAATCCCAGAATGGTTTGGGTTGGAAGGCACCCTAAAGCTCATCTTGTTCTGACCCCCTGCCATGGGCAGGTCCATTGACCAGGCTGCTCCAAGCCCTGTCCAGCTTGAGCACTTTCAGGAATATCACACACTAGTGATTCATGTGTTCTACATGGGAATGCTGTAAGCGTAGATTTGTGGGTTTGATCAGTAAAGGAGTGTCACCAACATGTCATTCACTATGCCAGTGTTACTACAGGTGTATTTATGGGGTGTTCCACGCTACAACCAGGACCAGAGCTTGTTATTACATGTCAGAGACACTATGGCTCGCATTTCACTGTTACTCCTTCAGGGAAGCACTGGGTTTAAACTGATATTGTCCCAAAAAGACACCAGAAGAAATACAGTGGATATTCAACATACCAGAGGACAATGTGTGTGTCCTGTTCATGTCTCCTGTCTAATGATTTGGCCTTTTAGATCTTTTAAGAGAACTTTATTTCATGCTGTTAGCATCATAGACATCTGGTTTCTTACTTGCTTGCTGAGTCATAAACTCCTTGGAAGAAATAAGCAGCGAAGGAATTTCCAGGAGGGATTTTAAATGGACAAGTGCATTCCTCTGCTGGTTCCTCTTTAACCTCTACAGGACAGTGAGTGTATTTGCCTAATAAAGAACTTTAAAAATTCCTTTAAAAAACAGAGAGGTGGAGAAACCATGCAGAGTTTTGCAGTTTCTGTTGTGTTAGAAACCCCAATTTCTCGCGAGGAACCTCCCAGACCTGGTTTCTGTGCCTGTATTCCCACTTTCAGAGTGGATAAGCTAACTGGAGAGCCCTTACTTTCCTTAATTTAGAGAGTGTCATTAGGATCAGAACATGGAACAGCTCATGCTTGAGAATGGCACCATTTGCTTCAGTTATGGCACTGCAAATTTCCAGCAGGTAAAAGGACAGCACAGCATTTTTCCAGCATTCATGGCTCTTGTTATCTGAGAGCAGGATGTGCTGTAATCACCATTCCTGAAGGGATTTAAAAGCAGTATGGATGTAACACTTGGGGACATGGTTTAGTGGAGGGCTTGGCAGTGCTGGGGAGATGATTGGAATCAAAGGTTTTACAGGGCTTTTCAAACTTTTAACAATTCCATGGTTCTGTGATTTTTCCCTCACAGAATGGCAGCACACCAACTACAATGCAGGAAAATAGTGGCCAGAGTGAGTTCAGGGGAGAAGGTCAATGTGGAGGAGCCAGAGACCAGAATATGGACAGAAGAGGGGGTGAGTGCAAACTCTGCTTTCTGTCATTTATAACATGACACTGTGCTTTCTGCAGCAGCAAATGCATCCTGCTCACACCATCCATGAACCTTGGAGCCGTAGCACATTCCCTTCCCTGCCAGGCCACCCCCTCACCTGTGCCATGGGAGCCTGAGCTGCAGCGATGGCACAGGACAACTTCTCCCGGGTGACTGAATTCATCCTCCTGGGGCTCTCTGACACACGGGAGCTGCAACTCCTCTTCTTCACCCTCTTCCTCCTGGCCTACAGCATGGTCCTGCTGGGCAACCTCCTCATCATCGTGACAGTCAGGACTGACCCCAAGCTGTCCTCTCCCATGTACTTCCTCCTCTGCAATCTGTCCTTCATCGATATCTTCTACACCTCTGTCACCATCCCCAGGGTGCTGATGGCCCTGCTCTCAGGGCACAAGGCCATTGCCTTTGAGGGCTGCATGGCCCAGCTGTTTTTCCTGCACTTTGTGGGTTCCTCGGAGATGTTCCTCCTGACGGTGATGGCGTTCGACCGCTACACGGCCATCTGCAGGCCCCTGCACTACACGGCCATCATGGCCCGTGGGGCCTGCTGGGCCCTGGTGGCTGCCTGCTGGGTCGGGGGTTTTATCCACTCCATTGTCCAGACTGTGCTCATGCTCCAGCTGCCCTTCTGCGGCCCCAACACCATCCACAGCTACTTCTGCGACGTGCCGCCCGTCATCCGCCTGGCCTGCGCCGACACCACCCTCACCGAGTGGCTCATGGCCTCCAACAGCGGCCTCATATCCCTGGGCTGCTTCCTGGTGCTGGTGGCCTCCTACGTGCTCATCCTGGCCAAGGTCCGGGCCCGCCTGTCCCAGGGGCACTGGAAGGCACTGTCCACCTGCGCCTCACACGTCATGGTCGTCACCCTGATCTTCCTGCCCTGCATCTTCACCTACCTGCGGCCCGCTGGGGCCTTGCCCGCCAACAAGTACGTCTGTGTCACCTACACCATCTTCTCACCCATGATGAACCCTGTCATCTACACCCTGAGGAGCAGCGAGGTAAAGGAATCCATGTGGAGACTCTGGAAGCGCTGTAGAGCCTTCTGAGACCAGCCAGGTGGCAGAGCCCTGGAGTTACACCCGGAGTTACACCTGGAGTAGCACAATCCTACTCTATCCTACACAATAATGACTTAGTGGCTAAAGCCTACAGACTTCAAATTATGTACAAATAAATTTATATACACATATGGCTGTAAATATTAAAAAATCTATGCTGAAAACCCCAAACTTCCTAAAGGCTTTCACTCGTGTGGGATCATAATTTTCAAATAAATAAATGAATCCAGGATGAGGTTTATCTCTCACTCTGACATGCTTTTCCTGTGCTGTGACAGCAGATGGCAGAGGCACATGCACTAAGCATCCCCAAATTCACCCACTGACACTGGTGCAGATGCTGCTTGTAGGGTTTTCTACAGACACATAAGAATATTTTTTAGTCATAATTCTCTCACGGAAGTGAATTATCAAAATCATACAAGTCACAATATATAGCGGAAGGAGAAAGAGTGCAGACAGACTCCAGACAAGGGCATGGAAGCAGGATAAGAGGGAATGGCTTCACACTGATACAGGGTGGGTTTAGATGGGATATTGGGAAGAAATTATTCCCTATGGTGGTCTGGAATGGGTTTCCCAGAGAAGCCATGGCTGCCCTGTCCCTGGAAGTGTTCCAGGCCACCTTGGATGGGCCTTGGAGCAATGTCAGATATCAGGGACAGTGGAAGGTGTCCCTGCCCATGGCAGAAGGGTTGAAATGGGATTGTCTATAAGGTCCTTTCCAACTCAAACTGACTCTATGAGGGCAGCAGTAACATCACCATATCCATCAGGGACAGAAATTCAATGGATGTCATGAGGGGAACACCATCAGTTTCTCTGTGCTAGAATGATTTAGGATTGGATTCATCCCACCTAAATAAAGTCATGGAATCACTGAGGTTAGAAAAGCTCTCTAAGATCATAAAGTCCAACCATTCCCCAGGGCTGGCAAGGCCACCACTAATCTATGTCCCCAAGTGCCACATCCACACAGCTTTTAAATCCCCTGGGGTTAGCAACTCTACTACTGCCCTGGGCAGCCTGTTCCAGGCCTGGAAAACCCTCTCCATGAAGGAATTTTTCTTAATATCCAACCTAAATTACTGCACAGGAAGTGAAAGGATTTCCAATTTGCCTGTCTCGCTGTGCTGTCTTAAATTAGCCCTCGCCCCCACACCTGTAGGAAAAGGAGGAACAGAAGCACCAGTGAGTCATTGATCCTCCTGGTTAAGAGAGATTTCCAAATATCTCCCATCATTGTGCAAATGAGATTTATTTTAAATAGTGAATTTCTACTCAGGATCATTATAGAATGGTTTGGGTTGGAAGGGAGCTTTTTTTTTTTAGCATTAGAGAAAAATGTTGAAAAATTAAAATGTTCTTTAGGTTAATTAGGGTAAATTTCAATTGAGAAAAAGATGCATCACTGTGATAATTTTTTTTAACATTCCAATAAAGCTTTTATAAATATTTTATTTATAAATCATTGCAAGGGAAAACTGGAGCTGTGGTCCAGTTATTTTTCTGGTGTCAAATTGTTTAGCAGGTATAAACCGGAGGCATCAACAGTGAATTGATTTGAAATAATTGCTCCAATTTTGATAAAATAAATAAAAATTCCATATTCTTGGGAGCTGGGATTTCAATACAAGAGGCTTGGAGCAATCTGATCCAGTGGATTGTGCCCCTGCCCATTGCAGGGAGTTGGAATGGAATGAACTTTAAAGTTTCTTCCAACCCAAACCATTCTATGAAGACAAACAATTAAATATAATTGATTTTCCTGCCCTGGAAGTATCTTGGGATGATTTTAACAAGGCCTCAGAAGAGGCTGTTAAAAAGTTGGTGCCTGACAAATTGCAAAGGTGCAGCTTTGGCAGCTGAGTTTGTCCCTGTGTGTAAATTGGGTCCACTGCGTACCATTAAAACCCTGAATTCTTCCTGTCCTGGAAATTACCAGCTCTGTGAGCTCACCCTCAGATTTATTGCCCTCACCTAGAGGACAGTGAAAAATGTCCTCAAAGGGAAAAAAAATCCTTTGAGAACTGGCAGGATCTCTACAATCTTCTGTTAAATCCCAAGAAGCCTGAAGAGATCCCAGGCTAATCAATTTTATTTAAACACTATGGGATTGAAACACAAATGGACATCAGAAAAAAAGGGGGCATTTTCAGTAGACTCTGATCAGTCTGGGCTCATCATAAGCATTCCTAGATTGAAATCTCAAACAATCACAAAGCAGGGTAGTCCCAAAAGTGGACAAAATCAAATCACTTTGGTTGTATTACAGTGGGGATGGCAGGGAAGGGTGGGCAAGAGGGCAAGAGGGGTCTAATCCAGCATATCATCAATTAGTGCACATCTAGATTCTGCAATAGAGATATTTTGTTGTTTGTTTTGGGGTGTTTTTTTAAAATGAATTTTTATAATAAACCATAATGCAATCTAATTTTTATTCATTTACTGTAAGGCAGAACACTTATCTCAGAAACTATCCTGGTTTTCCACATCTAATAACCCAGGTATGATTATCCCTGCAAATAAGCAACTGAGATATAGAGCTGAGAGCCCAGATGACTGGCACCTTGATGAGGCCAATGCATCCCACCCCAAAAGACACATTTAAGATTTAGGAGGGGGACAGAATCACAGAATGGTTTGGCTTGGAAGGGAGAGGTGAGGGATGGATCTCTTGGCTGTATCTCTTTTTGGCATCTGGGTTTATTATGAAATTCTTTATTGCAAAACTCCATGGGAAGTGTGACGCCTGATGGTCCTTGGGGTAACTGCAGCACACAGGGAAAAGGTCTGGACCAGGGGGATTTATTCCAGCCACAGCTCTGCACTCCCATGGCAGGATAGGCCTGTGCTGTGTGACCTTTGGGAAATTCCAGTTTATATAGTTCTGGAATGGTCTGGGTTGAAATGGACCTTAAAATTCATGTTGTTCCTTCCCTGCCATGGGCAGGGACACCTTCCACTATCCCAGGTTCCTCCAAACCCCATCCAACCTGGCCTTCCTGGAATGGGCCATCCACAGCTTCCCTGGGCAACCTGTGCCAGAGCCTCAGCATCCACACAAGGAAAGAATTTCTTTCTAATATCCAATCTAAATCCCTCATCTTTTCATTTAAAACCATTCCCTCTTGTCCTAGCACTGTTTGCCCGAGTGAGACACAGAATCTTTAACTTTCCAGGAGTTTGCAAATGCAACAAACAGGCTGGAAGAATGATGGACAGCCAGAGTCCTTCATGTGAACAGTGCAGAATTTATGGTCGGGTATTGGTGGAATAGGAACAGGCCTCTTCCCAGTCCTGGACATCACATGGGAAGTGACACTCCCATAAATCACACATGGATGCTTAATGGAACCAGAGGGGAATGTTTGTTAGCTCTTCAAATCTTGGTTCCTTCGATTTCCAGCCCCTTTTGGCAACATTCTAAAAAACCCCTCATACATGCAATTAAGGGAACATCCACAAAAAGTGTCTGACACACTTGTCCCCAGACACTCCTTCATATTTATAAAACCTCATTAAGAAGAGAGGTGCCTACTGCTGCAGCCAAGCCAGCCCTTGTGCCAGTGCTGGCAGGTGTCTGTGTGAATATTCCAA
>PYHW01009597.1:13969-26129 GCA_013186435.1 Turdus rufiventris
TGCCTCATTCCTACAATGAGAGATAAGATGCAGAGGGCCAACCTCTCAGCAGTATCCGAATTTGTTTTTGTGGGCCTCTCCGATGCTCCAGAAATCCGTTTGCTTCTCTTTGTGCTGTTTCTGCTCCTTTATTTGGCCACCATGGCAGGCAACATCACACTCCTCATTGCCATCAGCACAGATTCCCACCTGCACAGCCCCATGTACTTTTTCCTTGGCAACTTATCCCTGCTGGATCTCTTATGTCCCACCATCACCGTGCCCAAGATGCTGGGGGCCTTGCTGCTGGAGCACAAAGAGATTTCTTTCTCAGCCTGCCTGTTCCAGCACTTTTCCCTCATTGCTGTGGTGGGCACGGAGATTTTTCTGCTGGCTGTGATGGCTTATGATCGCTACGTGGCTGTGTGCCACCCCCTGAGGTACCCAAGCATCATGAGCATGAAGCTGTGTGCTCAGCTGGCCCTGGGCACCTGGGCAACAGGGCTTTTGAACTCCCTGCTGCACACCTCCCTGGTTTTCACACTCTCTTTCTGTGGTCCTAACAAAATCCAGCAGTATTACTGTGACATTCCCCCTGTGCTGGCCCTCTCATGCTCATCCACCCACAGCAGGGAGTTGGTGATCCTGGTGGTGGCTGGGGTGCTGGGGAGCGGTGCCTGCGTGGTCACTGTGGTCTCTTACATCTATATCCTCCTGGAAATCCTGACCAGGAACTCCCCTGGGCTCTGGCACAAGGCTTTCTCCACCTGTGGTTCTCACCTGACCATAGTTTGCCTTTTCTACGGGACCACCATCTGCACCTACGTCCGCCCTTCCTCCACCTATTCCCCGCAGTCGGATAGGATCGTGTCCATGCTCTATGGAATGCTCACCCCGCTGCTAAATCCCATCATCTACAGCCTCAGGAACAAAGAGGTAAAATGTGCCCTAAAAAGAGTGATCAGCCAGGTGAGAAGGGCTTTAATGAGACAAGAAAACCTGGCTCAGTCCCCACCATCAGCTGAGTAGAAATTACAGTTTGTGACTGATCTTCTCTAACTTTCAGACATCTGAAAATTAGATGCTGGAGTCCAAATTCATTATCTGGGCTCACAAATCCTCCTCTGGGCTGAAAACTCCATCTTTTGGCTCCCTCTGCAGTTAGAAGGGAGAGCTGTGCACTTTCAGAATTGCATGGCACAGCTTTAGGTCATTTTCACAAGAGGAGAAGAGTCCATCTGGGAATGTTGTTCTCCACTGAGCACTGACAAAGCTGAGGTGAGAGCAGGCAGGCGTTGGACGCATATTTTAGGGCAGGAATTCTGGGAATTGGTACTGTACTACAGTAGTTTATATCCCTTTCAAAGTTAAAGTCCAAACACATTAAATTGTGTCTTATGAATCAGCCCTGAAATCTCTCTCCTCCCTCTCTCTCCTTGTTGGGTGTCTGTTGTTCGCTGGAATCTCCAGAGTTCCATCTCTGGAGCCATGTTTCCCTTTTTCCCATTTTTTTCTCCTTGCTGCATCAAATCCTAATGGAAAGAGAGGTGATGCTGCTTCCCACAGCTCACCTCTCTCTTCACCACCTCTCTTCTTCACAGAGAAATAAAAAATCATCCCATAAAAATGCTGACATTATTGTCACTTGACTGACCCCAAAAGTGTCTGATGAAACACGTTTAATAAAATCTCTTTTTTTACTCTCAATTTTTAAATGCTTTTATTTTGTGATGAGACCTTGTATTAATTGTAGCCTTAAGGTGTGTGAAATGCAGGAAAAATCATCAGAGATTACAAATGTTAGCAGGATGTTTCTGAAGCACTTAATCTGCCAAAAAAAAAAACAAATCCTTGTTCCAGCTCTTCCACGTCTCTGAATGGGAGCACAGCCAGGGCACAGCAGTTGGATTTCTCTTTATCCCAAGCTTTACTCCTGACTAGAACCCCTGGAAGATGGAATCTGGTCCAACACCACAAGTTGTTGGCCGGCAGCAGCTGCTGGTGCAGCTAGTGAAGGATAATGATGAAGGATCAATTATTCTTCAAATTCTTGCCACAGCTTCTGCACCAACCAAGCGGAGGACCGGAGAGGTGTTGGCCAAGCCATGAATTCTCCAAAGCCAAGGTGTGGAGAAGTTGTGACAAACTGAACTGTTTTGGATGTTTTCATTTTCTTTAAAAAGGAGGAAAGTTTCCTTCTCCTCAATGCCTGTGAAGTTGTCCCCGGGGACTTGTTAGAAGGATGAGGGAGGTCCACCAGGAACATCCTAAGAAGGTTTTTAATATCATTAGAGGCTTCTTCAGGGTGCCCAAAAGGCTTTGTTAAGATGAAGGGCCTTGGGTGGCTGCTCCCTACAGGACTGAAGAACACTCCTCTTTCCAGAGGTGATGGAATCTAAATGTAGTTGTGTGGACAGATGCCTAAGGATGGAGATCAGCCTGTGTGCAATTCCAAACCCTGGATGCCTTTTAAAAGATGCATCTGAATTCCAAGGCACCAAACTAGAGGCTGATTTCCAAAGTGTGTCCAGATGGGAGATTTTGATGCCTCTCCTGGCTTGTGAAGGTGGAAAGGTTGGATTATCAAGTCTAATTCTGCTGCAGTTCCCTCCTTCTCCCACCCACCAGAGCCATGTGTTCCCAAAAAGATCCACTGTAAGGAGCTGTTTGCTGCCAGTGGGCAAAACAAGGCTCACAGCAAAAGCTGGGATCAAGTTATTGGGTAACTTAGCAAGGAATATGTTCCTTCCTTTCTCCTTCTTTCCCAAAGAAACTGTGGCTGCCTCATCCTTGGAAGTGTTCCAGGCCAGGCTGGAGGGGCCTTGGAGCAGCCTGGTCTGGTGGGAAGTGTCCATTAGAGTTTCATTCTTTATCATCAGCTGTATCATCCCTTCACAAATTGAGGTGCTAATCCCGAAATATTCCTCAAAACCGAGACATCCTCTTCCAACTTTCTCATGCCCAGTAACCTCTGACACTGCAAGGAGACAGCTGTGATTTCCTCTGGCAGCACTGGGAAAATTTAGCAGGGAAGGATCGTAATGCACTCACCCAGTTTCTGCTCCTCTTTCCCTGAGTGTCTATTTTTGGCTGCTCTCAGAAATCAATACCCCTGGACTGACTCATCACCACAGAGCTTCTCTCATATTCCTAGAAGTGGAGCTGTTCTGTTGGAATGGGGGGGTGGGAGTACAGACAGCACCAAATAAATCGAGGAAAAACATTCTACAGATGAAATTCCCATATCAGTGATCCTCTGTGCATTTAGATTTTGCTTTTGCCACTGAAAATCAGATTTCACCTATTATTTGGCTAATCTCATGTAACTAGTCAAAAACCATTTTAATTTCTCTATTCCTAAATATAAAGGATTCCTGAAATTCTTGATGTGCCTCACAAAAAAAAAAAAAGTTTTTTTTTTCCTTAAGCAAAGTCCAACTATATTATTCATATCAAGATTTTATTACTTGCAGTGAAACCAGGGCAGATTTCTCCCCCTCTCTCTTTTTTTTTTTTTTTTTTTTTTTGATGCTGCTGCCAGATATGAAAATATACAACATAAAAGAGGATGTGAATGATTTATTTCTCTCCTCTAAAAATAGCACACACTTGTGAAATTCAGGTTGGGCTACAGTTCTGGTCTTAAAATTCCCAGGACTTTGGCAATCAAAAAAAAGTTGCATTTGGCATGTCAGTGCTATTTTCTCCTCCCTTCCCTCCCTATTTTTTAATTCTTGCACAAAAAATGGATGAATAGTATCAAGGCTCCTTGTGAAAAGACTTGTCCTCTCTGTGGCCACCCTTTAAACACTCAGCTTTAGGATGAACGAGGAAGAATTAGATTGGATATTAGGAAGAAATTTATCCCTTTGGGGGTGGTAAAAATCTGGTTGTTTATTAATCCCATTTTAGACAGCTTTGTGTTATCTCACTCAAGGGTAACCACCAAAAATTGTGGCATTTATACTGCTCATCCAGGCTTCCTTTTTCTGCCCTGCCTAGAATTTATCCTGGCATCAGCAGAAATGTGTATTAACTTTTGCCAAGTTTGGGTTAAACTATGTGCTTTTTTTAGATAAAAAAAGAAGTGTGAGGAGAAAATATATATTTTATCATATTTTTATGGCCTGTCCTGCTGTCACCAAACATCTTTCAGGCCTGTTCTCATCCTGCTTTCTGGATGATTTTACCACTTTCACATATTTTTCCATTTTCTCTTTTTGCATCTAGACCACAAGCCCTTGTTTCCCTTCCCACAGCATAAATAGGTTTTAATTTCTGCTTAATTGTGTTACAAAATGCTTGTTGATGGTTAAGGGAATGTCCAGCCTGAAGAAGGGAAGGCTCCAGGGAAACCTTAGAGCCCCTTGCAGTGGGAAAAAGGACTCAAGGAGAGCTGGAGAAGGACTTTGGACAACGGCCTGGAGTGCCAGGACAAGTGGGAATGGCTTCAAACTGACAGAAACTGGGTTTTGATGGAATATTGGAGGGGAAAAAAATCTTCCCTGTGAGGGTGGTGTGGCATTGGAATGGATTTCCAGGGGAAGCTGTGGCTGCCACATCCCTGGGAGTGTCCAAGGCCAGGCTGGATGGGGCTTGGAGTAACCTGGGATAGTGGTGTTATAAATGCATGACATATTGTTGGCTTTTTGAAAATATTAGGATAAATCCTATATGTATAATGCTTTTCTATATGAATATAGGCTTTTTTTTCTTGTCTTCTAATAGCAGAAGTTAGACATAAGTTGGGTTTTTTTTTAAAATAGTGTGCTTAAACTCCCCACTTAGTTAAAATAACAGCCCATAAACGTGTAATAAAAACCCTACAGCTGACACGACAATTATCAACTACAAAAGGCCAGGAGCACCACCCAAATTAAAAGGAAATTTTTAAAAAATTAAAACCACAAGCCAAAAAAGATGCATGCTCTAAAAAGGCGGTTTAACTATACATAAAAAAACTATGAATATGCAACATGTATTATAAAATACATTTTAAAAAGCCTTCCCAAAACAGCCATGTGCTCTTGGCAACTTGCCAAGCACCCGGTCCTTTTAACCCTTTACTTTAGGTTTGTCTCCTATTGTCTTTTTATTAAACCTTTTAAAATTTCACCAAAATAATAAAATGTGGTTTTCACAGAGGGAAGTGTCTCTGCCCATGGAATGTGACGTTTTTTCAGGTCCCTTCCAACCCAAACCAGTCTGTGAATCCGTGATCATCAGGACTTTTATAAACACTGGAAACGCTGATTTCTCAGAACCAAATGCTGTGGGGACGCCTGTTCCGTACAAAACTTATGATGCAATTTGACTCTTGTGTTGCAACATCTTGTGTTTGGCACAGTTCCCCTGGGATTATCTCATTGTGTGCTCCCCTTTACACAGCCCCGGGTACCACTGTCCCTCACTCCCCCGCACGGCCATGACACCCGCCCGCGCTTCTCGTGACGTCATCACCGCGCGACACGATGCCTCATGCCAGCGGCGCTGCATCCCGGCAGGGCTGCGAAACGGCGGAAACCACCCTGCAGGTCCCCGAGTGTCCGTGAGGAGACAGCAGTGATGGAGCGGCCCCCGCCGAACTGGGGGAAGCCGCTGGTAGACACCGTTCCGCCGTCGCGCCGCGCCGCGGGGACTACAACTCCCGGCATGCCCCGGGGCAGCGGCGCACGGAGCGCGCTGATTGGGCCGCGGGGAGGGCAGCGACGCGCGGGCGCCCCCTCGTGGCGGCTCGGTCAGGCCGGGACTCCCGGGACAAACCGGGATAATCCGGGATAACCCTGCTGCTCCACGCTCCCGTGCCCTTCCCTTCCCGGCAAATGGCTCCAGACGCCTTTCCTTTCTCCCTCCACCCCTTTTCCAGCTCGCTGCCTGTCTCCTGACACCCTGTGCCCAGGATTTTCCCATCGTATCCCTATTCCTCTTGGTCGCTTCCCTCCCCTCTCCCCTTCCTTTTCCTCCCCTTCCCAGATCAAGTGAGCTGGAGGAGCTCTGGGACACAGCAGGGAGATTCCCCCCTTCCCAGGCAGCCTCTGGCAGGCAGGTGAGGTGGAAGTGTCACTTGGAATGGTGCTGCGAGTTGTGACCAGCCTCTCAGTGCCCTGTTAGTTGACTGTAATCTTAATGCTGGAACACGATGGGAATGTTAACAAAGTTCCTGGAATCTTCATGGAGAGAGCTGTAAAGGACAGCATCCCTCACAAACCAACTGAACTGAAATTGCAGCTAATTAACCTTTATTTATTCCCTGATTTATGGTATAACACAAGTTTTTGCAGGTAAAACAAAGATGCTTTTTAAATGAATCACGATGCTCTTCATTTGGTTCCTGTAGATACCAGACAAAGCGCTTTTGTCTGAAAATGGAATGTTACTTCATTCCCGAGGAGGATGAATCAAAGTCATGTGATGGTTGGGAAGAGATCCCACCCACTTCCCAATTCCTCACCCTCGAGCTTTGGTTGCTTTTGGAGGTGCTGTTGCTCAATCCTGATCCTCCCACTTGACAGGAAAGCAGGAACTGCTTGGAACAGAGAGATCTGTCTGGTTTTGGCAGAGGGTGACATTGGGAAAGGGGTAGAACCGTTTTCTCCCGGTTACTTCTCAAAAAAGCCAATTCTGAAGGACCTGGAACAAGAAGAGAAAATTTCCAGCTGATATAAAGTAATGGTGCTGCCGCTTTCTCTTCCTGTTCCTCAGCCTCTCTGGGCACTGGCGCTTCTCATGTGGCTGTAAAAATACAGATTCTCAGTCCCCCTTCTCCTTCTTTTCCAATCCCTGCAGTTCCCAGCTGTGTTCCCATCCTTGTCACTGTAGGCCTGTGAAGTGGCTGTGTGACAGTTTAGGTTGAAATAAGTTTAGGAAGTGCTCCTTGCTCTGGACTGAGCTGCTTTCCTGGCCTCTGGAATACAGCAAGAAGGGATTGAACCCTTCCCACCTGAGAAATTTTTCACCACAGCAAGGCTGGTGATTCAAAAGAAAAGGATTTCCAGCAGAAAACCCTGGAAGTTTTCTCCTTTCCAAGGCTGACAACCTCCCTGTTCCTCTCGAAATGCTTATATTTATATGGAGGGGAGTAGGGAGGGCCTGGTGACTCCAGCATAAATCAGAGTAAACACAGACAGGGAATAAAGTGGGAGTTGCCTTTACCAGACAGAGTCCACTGCTAGCTAAACCTGGCTGAGGCAGGGATACAGGCACTCAGGAATTCCAGTAAAAGCCTGGGGGGTTTTTTTGTGTGGTCATGCTGAGCCTGCTGGTCTTGATTGAACAAAGTTCCCTGGATTAAGTAACAATGCTGCAATTCTGGCTCCTTTTTTCTTCCCAGTCAGAGACTCTGTTTTCCTTGGTGACCTCAGAGATATCCTCGTGGTTTTGCATCCCTCTGTTCCCTCCCAGGCTGTTGTTTCAGCTGGTGTCAGCCCATTGCTCAACTTGCACCTCCTGACTGAAGAAATGCTTTGTCAGAGAACTCCTTCTTCCCTTCTGGGCCTGGCTGAACATCCTCCCTGCTCCTCGGGGTCTTGGCATCTTGGTGAGATTTTCTGTGATCACCCTTTGCTCTTGAGTCGCTGAGCTCCTCCGTGTGTCTCCTCACTCTGGAGCTTTCAGACCCATCCACTGGCCAGCCAGCCCTAGAAACTGGTCAAAAATGCTGTTTTCTGCTAAGTTCACAACCTGCAGAGACACTCTAAGGGGTCAGCAGGGTGACTGGGGACAGGGAAAAGAGACAAACGTAGCATAGGGGTGTTTGTGTTGGCTGTAGAGGTGTTTCATCTTTCCTCTCAAAGGCTTTTAGAAGGAGCCAAGAGTGCCAAACACCAGGCAAGGAAGGGCCTGGCCTGTGCTGAGTACGTGTGGAACGGAAATACTTTTATTTTTTTTCACTTGTCAGACTGGAAAGTTCCTGATTTGAGTTTCAGCCTTGGTCGTCACTGCCTATTTAGACAGGTTTGTGACCATGCATGACTGAGCAAGCTACTCACGCAGCAACTGGGTGGAAGATTCCTCAGGCCAGGCAGAGCATTCTGGCTGCTGTCTGACAGGAGTCTGAGGGCTTTTCCTCCACAGCTTTTAGTGGGAGCATCCTCCCAGGACACTGACCACCAGCCCAGAATGCCAAGGTCTGCCTGCGGCTTAGGGCTCTGCCCAGTGCAGCGCAGCATCTGAACCAGCCACGTGTGACTGCTGAGGGGCTCCTGTGGCTGCCCTTCCCTCTTATCTCCCTGTCCCACCGAGTGGGTGGCCTCTCTGTCACTGCTTTATTGCCTGCTGGAATGCTGATATCCGAGGGCATGGCCCCACATCTGCTGAGCTGAACGCAACGACTGCAACGCGGTCCCGAAGTCCAACCCGATTGAAAGTGTCACAGCCATTTCTCACTCCAACAGAGATGATTTTCCCTATTTTATTTCTCTCTCTGTGTGATTTCCATGCCTTTTTTCCCCCAGTTTGATCAGTGTGTGCAGGGAAAGCACCACTGGATCGCTTCCCCACCTGGGCTGTGTCCAGCTCTTCCAGAGGTGCAGGACAACACTCCACACCTCAGCAATTCCTGGCTGCTCCACAAGCAGCACACAGAGGATTAGACCCAACTTGACCCTTGAGCTGCTTTTCAGTATTTTCACTTGGATGCCAAGGGCCTGAATGTGGCTTAGGAGGAAGTTACACCCAGCAGGAAAGGTGGATGTGGGTGTGGAACCTGTGGAGTTGTGGCTGCACCTCTGCATGAACACAGGAGTGTTCTCAGTGTCCCAGCACAGCACAGCAGGAACCAGCTTTTCCCAGAGAAAACTCTCCCTGTGCTTCACCTCTGCTGAGAACATCCCTCTACATTGATTTAATCCCTTCACTTCTTCTGAATAAGCCTTGGAACGGGTTCCTGGAGAGATCTGCTCAGCAGTTTGGGGGTGCTCCCCACCCATCCTGCCCAACAGAGATCAGCCATGGGCCACTGCTTGTTTTTGTGGTGTTTTATCAGGCTGCTGCACGTCCTTTAACTGCCAACTCCTTGTAAAAGCTTGTTTCTTCTCCTCATGCTTGAAAGCATTTGCTGCTCGCCCCTTTTTGGGTGGCTGAGTATAAAAGCAGCCTCCTCTGACAAATTTAGTGTCTGCTCAAACTCAGTGCTGCAGTAAATCCAAGGAACACCTTTGTGCATCCCCACAAAATTACCTGATGGCCTCCGGGGGGAAAAACCTGTTTGTCTCTTTGATTCCTGAGTAAAACTTCTTTACAAAAAAAAAATTCACCAGTGTATCTAGAATCAAAACTGCCTGGTGATCCATGAGGGTCTGAACACTCACCAGTGTTTTCCAGGGGAATTCACGCTCAAAAGCAGGTGGTTTTTGTGGGGTATTGAGAAATTCCCCTGTACTTGTTTACTTTAGATGGGTGGTCTGTTTGCAATTTTTGTACAGTACTTGAAGAAAAAGTTCAATACAACAGTAACAGGGGACAGGAATGATCCCCACCCCCTTGTTTTTAACACTGTTAATCTGAGAGAGGGGAAAAAAATGTGGATGGCACCACGGGGGATATGATGACAGTAGAGAAAATGTTGTGGATTATGGCCTGTGGTAGAATGTCAACATCAAACTTTTTGTGGCTTTTGCAGCTTGGCAAATCCGTGTTGTGAAAGCTCCTGTACGTGCACCTGGGGCACAGGCTGCCTTTGGAATCAGGGATGGAGCTTTTCCCTCACAGATAGTGGAGTCAGTCTGGAAATTAGTTTAAAAAGGGATGATACCTCCCAGTAAATTCACCAGATCCTGCTTCTGGCTATGCTGACAGAATTACTGTACTATTAACACTGTTCTTCTTCATTCTCTTGGCTCTAAGTTTATTTTTACAAGGCTTGTAAAAGAAATAAAAATAAATTAAAGGGTATTCTGGGCAAAGTAGAGAATTGCAATCCCCTACCACATTTTGTTTAGATTGTGTGTAAAAATACTCCAGAGAGAAAAAATCCTGTGACACAACTTAGAAGAAGTTTGTCTGTCTAAAGAGGGTTTTACACTCCTTGTCTACAAAATCTTGTAGTACAAAGCTACGGATTATTCTGTTTGGGACTTTTTTCCCTGTATAAAAACAGCTCGTGTTCGGTCTCCAAAGCAAATTTCCCGGCAGAACTTCAAACATCCTTTGTCTGTCTCCCTTTGGACGGCGTTTCCAGGAACCAGCAGCTCTGTGTGCCCCAGTCATTTGCATTCTGTGCTGTAAGTACCCAGTGTTTAGTGTTGCCTAAATCCCAGGTTTCCCACTTGGAAAAATCCAGGCACCTCAAAGAAACAAACTGAAAAGTTTGCGCCGAGTGTTTTGCCCAAGGAGCGACGAGAAGGAGTTTTCAGTTAAACTCCCAGAGCAAGTGGAGCCCAGATGTTTTTAGTAAACAGCTTTCAAATCTCACAGTTGAGACCAGTGTCAAATTTCCAGACACATGATCAACCTTGGAGCCAAGTTTAGAGTTGCTTTTGTGTTTACATAAGGGCTGGAAGCCCAATGACACTGAGTTTGTGGATGGAGTGGAGATTCTCCATAACAAATATTTGACTGGATGCAATTTCTCTTATTTACAGGACTTTGAGCTTTGGAAAAAAAAAAAAAAAGAAAAAAAAAAAGTTTACTGTACTTTTGTTGATTCCACATTTGAGGCGTATTCAGCACTTTCTTGCTCACTGGAATTGGAACAGTTGTTGATTTTTAACTGGGATCTGTTATTATTCTGGCCATTTCAGCATGGAAAAATTAAGTGGTTTAAAGCTAGAGGTGAAGCATTTCTGTAGATGAGAAATTAAATTTGTGCATTCCTGGGCATTCTGCTCCTGCTCACACCAAGGGAGCCCTCTTTCCAAAGCCTAACTGGATGCCTAAGCCACATGCCAAGCTTTTTGCTCAGGGACTACATCAACAAAAATCTGTCTCAGAATTTACTTTGGGCAAATACTGTCCATTATTTGTTTAGAAGTCCTGTTTTCTGCCCCTTTGGAAAAGTCGTGCATGAGAAGTGCATGGGTAGAGTTGGGATAAATGATATTAAAGTGGGGGTAAGAGTCATGGAAACTTTCCCTTTGGGTGTATCTTGATCTCTGACCCAATAACCTTCTGTATCATATGCAGACACTCACCAAAGAAGCTCTGATTATTTCTGCATGCTTAAAACTCAGCTTTAATATCCCTAAATTGGCGGATTTTGGGGTCTGTGCCCTGTGTACAGTAGCTAAGCTGTAAACAACAAGACAGCTTGCTCCATTGTTCCTGATGGGACATCATCCAAGGGAAAACAGGGATTGTCTTCAACAATTTGAAGCTTGTGAGGGCAGACAATACACTGTTTTTGCCTGTGGGCAGCATGAACATGCCTCTACTTCAGCCCAAGAAAGCAGCTGAGAGGGACATGAATTCAAAATCCACACACTCTGCCACTGCCAAGAGGATGGGACAGGCCCTGGGCAGCTGGGAATGCTGAGGGGTAAAAAAGTACTAAAATAAGGGAAGAATCTCTCTCTAAGCAGTAAGGAATTTTTTTCTGAAGAAATTTACAGGCATTCTTGGAAAGAAGCCTGCTAAAAGCATCCCCTTACTCAGGCTGGGCTTTCCATCAAGTGACTTTCATATTTAGGAGGGAATTCTTCTCTGTGAGGATGGGGAAGCCCTGGCACAGCTTTTTCAGAGAAGCTGTGGCTGCCCCTGGATCCCTGGAAGTGCCCAAGGCCAGGCTGGACAGGGCTTGGAGCCACCTGGGATAGTGAAAGGTGTCCCTGCCCATGGCAAGGGTGGAACAGGATGATGTTTAAGGTCCCTTCCAACCCAGATCATTCAGGGATTTTATTTTAAATTTATTTTCACAAAGAGCAGCACAAGATAAAAGGAGGCCTGAACTAAGCCATGAGGAAACAACATGAAGTAATAACTGGAGACAGGAAAGATCTGGGAATGGCTGAACCTAATCCATATGAGAGCAGAGTGGTGAATTCTTCACCTTGGTTACCAAGACATGACCCCCATCGCTGTGCAACCCCGTGTTTCCTCTCCTGCCCACGTAAATCTGCTGTCATCAAACTCAAAGTGCATTGTGCAACTCCAGAAAGCAGAATTTGGGACTTCCCTAATATCCTACTGACGTGCGATCACGGGTGGCACGGACTGTCCGAGCTGAGAGGAAACATTCCCCTTACAG
>PYHW01009597.1:49440-78061 GCA_013186435.1 Turdus rufiventris
AGCAGGCAGGGTCAGGAACCAGAGCAGGGATCACCCAGCAAGGCTGCAGTGACTGCAGGAACCAGGCTGAGCTGAGGTTGGAGTTGCAGAGCTGTTGGAATAGGGGCAGGCACAGCTCTGGTGTGGAACAGGTGGGTTCTAATGTTAAAGCAATTCCCAAGGGCAAGGAAAGGCAGGTCCTTGCTTCTGGCATTCTTCTCAGCAGCCCCTATCAGTAAGAGATGACCTTGGCGAGCCAAACTCCTTAACTTAGCCAGCTACACTCCTGGAAAGGGGACACACTCCAGGCTCTGGCACTGGGAGCCTTCTCTAGGGAATTCTGAGGGAAGGCACAGCTGATGGAACAAAGCCCCTGGATGTGGCAGGGATGTCTGTCCCTTGTCTGAAACGTGTGGTGTGGCAGATGTGTCACCTGCCTTGCTGGCTGTGTGAGCTGGGATGCAGCAGGTGGATTAAAACTCTCTCTGGTGCAGGAAGCCCACAAGATGGTGAGAGAAGCCAACACCAAACAGGCTGCAGCAGAGAAACAGCTCAGGGAGGCCCGGGGCAAGGTGAGTGAATGACTGTCTGTGACTTCATTTTTGGGTTTGGTGTGGTGGCATCTCTGCCCAGCCTGGCCACAGGGCTGGTTTTTGGCTGAGCAGAGTGAAGTGCAGCTTCTTCTCTCTGAGATGCTGTGGTCCCTTTCCAGCAGACACTTGAGTGAGAGGAAGAAGGCCTCACAGACATGTTTGCAGTCTCCTGCTGATCCAGATCTCACTTGGGAAATGGATCCACAGAGAAATAATGAGTTTGTCACAGCTCTGGGATGGAAGGATAGAGCAGGGACCCAGGGAGTTGGAATTTCCTGACAGCTGCACCACAGGGCTGCACAAATGGCTCCATCTTGAGAGAAATTTCTTTGGAGTTACTGGTTCTGAAAATAAGCGTGGGACAAAAGGGGTAGATTCCCAAACAGCTGCTGTTTAAAATTCTGGATGATGGGGAGAGACTTAATGGCTGGGCTTGTAGCTGCTTCCCTGTGGTTTCAGTGTTTGATGGGGTGCACAGACTGGAGCCCAGCAGGTGCTGAGGGTGACTCTTGCTGTGTGCCCAGATTGACATGCTGCAGGCAGAGGTGACAGCCCTGAAGACGCTGGTGATCACATCCACCCCGTCCTCCCCGAACCGGGAGCTGCACCCGCAGCTGCAGAGCCCTTCCAAAGCTGGCTTCAGGAAGGGCCACGGGCGGAACAAGAGCACCAGCAGTGCCATGGTGTCAGCTGCCAGCCAGAACGTGGCTCCAGAGCCTGCCAGCCGGGAGTGCAAAGAGGTGGGTGAGGAACATTGGCTGCATCAGCCTCAGAGCCTCCGCTCTGGGAGCTCCGGGCTCGCACTTCCCACAGAGCTCTGTGGTCTCACTGAGCAACTGTTGGTGCCTTGTTCCCTAAATTTGTGCTGAGGCAAGCGCTGGAGGATTTCCTTTTGTGGGGATTTCCTCTTTGTTGGGGCAGGAAGCAGCTGGGGGATAACTGAGGGGCAGATCCAGGGGGTGCCAGTTCTGTGAGCGGATTTCAAGAGCTGCCGAGCAGAAGCCAGTTCCACTAGCCAGATGTGGACACAGCTGTTCTGGGAAGCAAATAGGAGGCACTTGGTCAGGAAAAATGAAACTGAAGAAGAATATGGTGGGGGAATATGTCTTACTAGTGATTTTTAGGGAACTGCAGCCTGTGTCGTGAAGAATTGTTGAGGAAACACAAAGGCTTGTTAAAGGTTTGGAGCTGTCATTTTTTCATGGAGGCAGCTTCCACAGGATGCAGATGTCCTGGGATTTCAAACCTCAAGACTCCAGAGTGCCTAATGTTATGTATCAAGGATGGGATGTATTTTTGTCCCTCAGAATCCCAATGTGAGAGGTGATAAAAGGGAACCTGCCATTCAGAGAGTTGGTGCTTTATGGGAAAGATCTTAAATTGAGCCTAAAAATGGTAATTTCTGTTCCCTTTTTGCACTACAAGATGAAGTCTAAAGATGTTGTGGTGCCTTGAGGACCATGCTCAGTTCCTGCAGGGGAGGGCTTGAGCCTTTCTCTGATCTCATGTTTTTTACATCCCTCTTTGCCTGTCTCTCTAAACCTCTTCCTTCACTATCTGTCTCTCCCTCTGCCTTCCAAGTCTGGTTTCCCTGCTCTCCTCTCCCTGCTCCTTTGCATCCTCCCTGGGAAGGCTCTCCACATCACCTATGAGCCAGGCTGGCAGGCCTTGGGAGCAGATGCTTCCTCCTCCTCCTCCTCACGGCAGGTAACCAACCTCTGGGAACGGGTGGGACCCACCTGCCTCACGCTTCCAGCCTTTCAGTTCCAGCTTCCTTTTATGCTAATCTCGATTTTTTTCTTTCATTTTGTTTTTCTCCATTTGTTTTGTCCATCTTGTGTCTCTGAAGCTGTTGCTGGTCCCAGGTGAGCAGTCTCCATGGCACAGAGGGAATGTGCTGGAATCTGGACTTCTCCAGCTGCATTCACTCATGTTCTTTGTGTTGCTCAGCTTAGTTTTATTTTTTCCTTTCAGAAGCTTTTGTTGGGCTTGTAGGAGTTGCTCTATCAGTCCAGTGATCATCTGGGAATTAAATGCCAGATCCCACAGTGTCTCCTATTGCCCCTCAGCTGCTCCCATCATTCCTGCCACGGGTTGAGCATGCACTTTGTCTATTCAGTGGTTGTGTGGTGGCTTTCCTGCAGGCACAGGAAGAAGGAAAAGCCACCTGGAGGCAAATGGGACAGAGAGGTGCCTGCAGGCTTCTGGCACACACAGCTCAGGGTGGCTGTGTCACTCTGGCACAGAGCTGCTGCTGGGTGGGAAACGAGACATCCTTGGAGCCAGGCAGCTTCCCTGAGATACTGCAGTGATGGCAGAGCCTCTCCAGATGCCAGAGCAGATGTTTCATGGGTTTCCTGCATGGTAACAGATACCTTCTGATGTGACATTCCTCCTTCTTCCCCCTCCTCTTGGACACTCACTGCAGGTCGACTCCATTTTATTTGCTGAGTTCCAGGCCTGGAAGGAATCTCCAACTTTGGACAAATCCTGCTCCTTCCTGGACAGAATTTACCGAGAAGATGTAGGACCTTGTCTGGACTTCACCAAGCAGGAGGTGAGTGCTGGGGAAGCAGGAGCAGCTGGCAGCTCTGGAACACTACCTTGCTGGAATTCATTCCTGCTCTCCCCTGTCTTGCTGCAGCTGTCGGAGCTGGTGCGAGTGGCTGTGGAGCAGAACACCCTCACCATCGAGCCAGTGGCTTCCCAGACTGTCCCTGTGGGCAAGGTGGCAGCAGAGGAGTGTGGTGGCCCCAAGTAAGGACCCTGTGTCTCCCTGCCTTGTCCCCTCCCTGCTGCTGGTTTGTCCCCTGTCATGGAGTGGTGTGACAGGCAGCTCGGGGCCACCTCACACTAGCAGGAGTGATGTGATATTCTGAACAAAGAGGAGGGATTTCATTCAATTTAAGTCCTTTCTTACATTCCAAGATGTCCCTGTGACACAAGGGACATGCAGGTTTCCTACCACTCCTGCAAATTATTCCCCAAACGACCCATGCTGTGTTTATCCTTATCAGTTTCCTTTTGATTTTTTAAATATTTTTTTTTGTCTTCCCAGTGGCTTCCGGTCACAAATGATAACGTAAGTGAAATATTTATTATTCAGCCTGTGATCAAAGGTCTCTGGAGCATTAACAAGTCACTAACTCAGCACCATGTGGCAGCTTGGAGGCTTTTGCTGAGCTGACCTAACTCTTTAACCCTGTTTAAATTCCACCCAGGCAGGATGGGAAGAAACCCATTAGCAATAAAAGACCCAAAAGGAATTTGTTCCCTTGTTTCCCAGATGCAAAACACTGATTTTTATGGCAGTTGTGGTTAGTTTGGTTGTGATAGCTGTGGTTTTACACCAAGTGGTACCAATCAAGCAAGAGTCACTCTTTTCCAGGATTTTGCAATGCTTAAATATGTGGCTCCTTACAGGTATCTTGTTTACAAAAGTTTTGGTCATCCTGCACCTCCTGGGAATTTATTCTCCTTAGGTTGTGTTAATATTTGGTCAATGATTGCTTCTCCTTGCATCTGGACTCTTGGAACCCGTGCTTCCACTCTTGGCTAATGTTTGCCTTGAGAGCAGTGGAAAACAAGCCCAGGGACAAGCTCAAGAGCTCTCTGAAATGTCTGCTCCCCTCTGCTGTCACCTCCTGTGGCTCCCCAGAGAGGCTTTTTTGCAATTTGGGCGTGATGTTCCTCTTCCTGCTGTGTCCCTGAGGAATGTGGTGATAACTGTGCACTAGAAAATTCTGCTTTATTGCTTGGAGTGGTGATGGGAATCATCTATCTTGCAAACAGCAGAAGAAAAGGGAAGAAAATAAAGGAATGCTGCACCCCTTGCTGATGTTTGTTTGGAAAAGGCTGTTTTCACCCCCTGAAATCTCAAAATTGGGAAGCCAATCTCCTTTCCTGTCTGCCTGAGGAGGGGTTGGCTTGTTTTGAGTTCTTGGTATGTGCAAATCCTGCTCAAATGCTGGATTTACCTGTTTTGAGGCCAGCTTTGGTGCTCAGCCAGCATGTTTACATCTCACCAGGAAAGCTGATATACCTGAGCCTGCCCTGGAATGTGGGGGACATGTGCAGAGACCAGGGGACATTGGTTGTACTCTGCTCCAGCCTCACCTCTTTGATATTTCCTGTGATTTCCTCTGGGCTGTGTGTCAGGGAAAAGGTGCTTTCACCTAAAGTCTCCTAAACTTGTTATTTATGGAATATTTCCAGGAGCAAAAGAATATCAGACAAGGGTTTTTTTTTTTCTTCTTCACACTGCCTGACCCAGGGGTGGCTTCTGATCCCTCTCGCTTCCATCTCTCCAGGTGACTGAATTGCTGGATCTGTGCTGTGCCACTGGATTGCTGAAGTGCTTTTCCTTTTCCCTGCAGGAAATGTGCTCTGAGCGGGCTCCCCAGGACCTGCAAGCACCGGATCATGCTGGGGGACTCTGGGAATTACTACTACATTTCCCCTTCCTGCAGGGCCAGGGTGAGTCCTTCACCTTCCCAGGGTGCCTTGACCTTCCAAAATTATCTGTAGTGGACGAGTTCCTGAGGGTCAGCCCTGGAATTGAGGAAAAACTGCAATTTGAGGTCGTTCCCAAGGTTGAGGTGGCTCTTAGTTGATGATTAGGGGGCAGATCCAGCTCTTCCTTCTGCTTTCAGATAACCTTCAGCGTGTTCTCTTGCCATGATTTCATCCAGTACAGAGCTTTGATTGTTTGGCTTTATTGTTATTATTTAATTCCCCTTTGTAAAACACAACAATTTTCTGCTCTTTAGAGGCTGTTGCTGTTCCAGCCAGATCTGTGCCTGGCTGTGGGAACAAACTGTCCTTTCTGTGGAGGGGAGGGAGAAGGTAGATCATTTGTTAATGTTGCTGCTGGGACTCTTGCTCAGTGGAGGATTTTAGAAGTTAATTCTTTCCTGAGCTGCACTTTTGAAGAGCTGATCCCACAAAAAGTTGTTTTTTCTGCATGGGTTTGACTCATTTTCATCACTTGCACCGAAGTAATGTCTCAAATCTTTGTTCCTTTTTTTTTCCCCCCCTCTTTCCCTCTGTCTCTCAGATCACAGCAGTGTGCAACTTCTTCACCTACATCCGCTACATCCAGCAAGGCCTGGTGAGGCAGGATGGTAAGAGCTGGCTCCGGTGGGATGCTTTCTGTGGAGACAATTGGGAGGAGCTCTTCGGAGTGACATGAGTGGGGCTGTCTGTGAGAAACAGATAAATGACAAAAGAAAGGCATGAAGGGAGGAGTGGAGCATCTCTTCCTTATCAGCTTCTTGGGAGCTTTGCTCTGGGGTGGAGCTGGTAAGGGGTGACCTGATGGGCCTGTCCTGCTTCTCTCCCCTTTGGGAATGCTGGGAGCACTGCAGAGCAGGGGCTTGTGGCCAGCTGTGCCCTCCTTGCTGATTTGTTGGTGTTTTTTTCCCCCTTCTGTGCCCCCGTTGTGCTTTGCAGTGGAGCCGATGTTCTGGGAGGTCATGCGGCTCCGCAGGGAGATGTCTCTGGCCAAGCTTGGATTTTATCCCAGCGAGATGTGAGCAGAGCCCTGAGCGTGGAAGGAAACTGCTCCTGGAGGAAGGGCTTGGAGTGCAATGCCTGTCCTACTCCCTCCCACCTTCCCTCTGCCTGGAGCAAGGAGCAAGAGGCACAAGTTCCACCTTCAGCTGTCCCACTCGCCCAAGTGTGACTGGAATGCAGCTGCCACGCTGCCCCTGGGCTGGGCTGGCCCTGGCTGCTCCAGGATGGCCATCCATGGACTCTGGAGTCTCTTATATGCAGTGTATATCAATTTTTTTTAAACCTTTTTTTTTTTTTATATGCAGCCTGCTTTGGCATAACCCGAGGCCAGGCCTGTGCAGGGTGGGAATTCTGGACCTTCCTTGTGAGCCAGTCTGTCAGGACAGATGCTGGCTGTCTGTTCCACTCGTTTTTTTGGGATGGAGGGTACTGTCCTCGATGTCCTGCTGACCACAGCAGCCCTGAAAATGCCAGCAGAGCACAGTAATCTTGAACATTTTGTTTCCAAGTACTTCCTTGTTCCTTTTCAAGGAGCCTGCAAGAGAAGCTTGTTGCCAGCAGAGTCACAAAGAGGGATTTGTTCCTGTTTTTAGCTGGATGTTTGGCTCTGGGTTATGCAGGCTGGGGAATAGCTGGAGCTGTGCACCTGGGGCCTCCAGCAGAAGAAAGGGAGCATGGAAATTCCCTAACTCCCAGCTGGCTGCAGGATTTTTCCCCCTGGACTAGGGAATCTGCTGCAGGTGTCAGAGGCAGATGCAGGACCCTGTGACAGTCCCTGGTGTGAAGTCCCCCATGATGCTCCTAAACACAAACCTCACCCACAAACAAGCCTTGGAGCTGTTCCTGCTCTTGAGGGAGCTTTGGGCAGTCCTGTTCCACTCTTCAGGCAGAATCCATGTTTCTAGGCTGGGTTCTTTGTGTCTCCTGGGCCAGTCCTAAAGCCCAGAGATTCCTTCCCAATGTTACCTCAGATCTGGAGATGCCTGTCCACTGGGAATCGTGACTTTTCCCGGGCTGCTACTCCCTGGTGAGGAAATGAGACCTTTGTGTGCACATGGGGGATGTGGTTCCTACCTGCCCCAGAATGTGCTGGGAGGGAGGGATGTCACTGGAGCTGTAGGAATGCAGAGGCCAGAGACGTCCTGAGCTCAGACCCAGGTTTATTAAAGCCATTACAGTATTTTGTAGCTGTTTTAGCCCTTTTTTTCAGTGATTCTGGAATCAACTCATCCATCACTCACGCTGGGGTTTTCACTGCTGACAGGGTTGTCACCCTGTCCCTCTGCCACCCTCAGCAAGCTGGTGCCCATCCTCAGCTCCATAATTCCATCCTCTCCTGAAGGATATTACAGCAGGAACTCAATTTTCTACCACTGAGCTGCTGGATTTTGTCTAGGGGAGAGAGCAATACCACAGCTTTGGTTTCCCCAGCTGTGGATTTCAGCTCAGGTGAATTCCACCCCTGGAACTCCTCCCTGCGTCTCTTCCCCCTGTCCTTTTGATATTTCCATGTCTTCCTGTGCTGTGAGCTGCTCCACTGCACAAACCTTGCAGCACTGGGAATGAGATGATCTCTCTGGGTAGGAGATGATTTGGGATATTTTTCCCCCTTGGTGTCACATCAAAAAGCCCTTTGAGACAGCAGGAACTGGAGCAATGCCTTGTCTGATGTTGTCTTGCATTTCCAACGAAGCAGAGAGCACAATTTGTGAAATTTGGAAAGGAAAATGAAGTCACTCCATTAGCAGCGGGATGGTTGCACCCTGCTCTTTCATAAAGGAAAATAAACATTTGCTATTAACCTCTACAAGCCTGGTTGGAGTTGGAGGGTCGGGGTGCAAGAGAAAATCCTAGAGGATGGGGTTTGGAATGCTTTTATTCATCAGCTACCTGATCTTCCTGAGAGAAGTTGAGGCTTCTCCTCCTCAGTTGCGTCTCCTTTAATTTGCTGGCTTGAAGCCCTGCGTGGGTGCTGGGATTGGAGGATCTTCCTTCCTCTTTCCTCTGAGCAGCCAGAGGTTTGGGGTCGCTCTGGTTTCACTAAAACCACTTGCTCGGCTCTGCCCATTAACATGGAATATCTCCTCATCCCCTCTGGGAGATGACAGTGGCAAAGCTGTGTACAGAAAGGGGTTTAAATTTCATTTTCGCTTAAAAAGCCACGAGAATCTGGTTGTGCAGCACAGTCGGGCTGCCACGAGAGGGCACAGGCAGCCCAGGCAGGGACTGTCCTCCCTCCCTTATTCCCTGCCTGTATTCCCTGGGAGAATGGAGCATCTCCAGGTCCCACCTGCTCCTCACCCTCCCTGCAGCCTCTTGACAGGGAAACATTCCTGCAGCTTCCCTGCGCTGCTGGGAAAGGGAATTGGGCAGCTGGAGAGGGGAAAGGAAAGGAAGGATTTGGATTTCTCTAAGGGATGGTCAGGTAAAAGACTGGGGATGTTTTGCTGTGTCTGGGTCTTTCAGTGTAATGTCAGCAGGGATTGCTGTCAGAAACTTCCCTGTGACATTGGCTTCTAAACTTCTAAGGTATGAGAAGACGTCATTTTCTACCAGAACTTTCCTGCTGTTTTTCCCCTCACAAATAAACCAGAGCTTGAGCAGAGTCTCTGGGTCCTCTGGTACCTCCTGCAATCTTCCTTGCATCTATTTGCTCCCACAAAGGGTCTTCGAGCCTGTCCTGGACCAAAATAAAGAGCTTCAAAGGGATGGGAGTCCAAAAATCTGCTTTTATAGATGTGTTTGACTTGATTTATTTTGTTTTCATCCCTGCTTCCCTCGAGTTTGGGAGAGAAAAGGGATATTTGGATGGTGCTGGAGGTTAATGTTGTGTACAATTAGGTGTTTTTAAGCATTTGGATATGACTATTTGAGAAACTGGGATTTAGACCAGAGAGATCTGGTTGCTCCTGGCAGTTCCCTGTGTGTCTGCTGGCTGTGTCCTTTCCCTGCCTGTGGAATTACTCCAGGTTTGCTCAGGGCTGTAAATCAGGCTGTCTTTGCACAGCCGGTCAGGCTGTCCCCACACACCCACAAAGATGGATTGTTCCTGTTCCCAGGAACCAACAAATAAAAGGGATTTTTTAAAAATTGTTTTTTCCAGCTGTAATCAAAGAAAAGAGAGAAGATAAACAGCTGATCTCAGAAAAGTCAGGACTTCTCAAGTTTTCCCAGCCTTCCTGTAGGATCAAAGCAATGGGGATCCCTGCAGAACTGGGCCAGCTATGGGGAAATTCCAGTTGTTTTGGACATTCAGGGAGCGTGGCCCTGCCAGGAAGAAGTCAGATGTCCTGGCACAGCTCTCGGTGTGCACGTGGCACGCAGGGCTGGGGCTGGCCAGCTCTGCCAAGGCAGCCCGTTCCTAATAGGAGCAAATCCCTGTGGTACCACCAGTGCTGGGAGCCAAGAGGGTGGGATTTGCTGCTTGTCATGTCAATATTCCCATGTTTGTGCAAGGCTCACTGGGATGAACTGGAAGGTTGGCTTTAGCCAGGCTGAGAAGGCAGCTGGACTTTGTGCTGGTTTATATAATTTGCAGAGAATGTTTTGTCTCCTTTAGGAGTGGGTTAGGAAGGAAAGGGAATGTAGAAAAAATGAGATCCAGTGTCTGCTCCCTCTCTGGTTCTGGGGCTGCAGGCTTCCCTTTGGCAGATGTAGCCATGGGACTGGCTCAAGGGCAGCTCCCTGCCCTTAATTCCCCTGGCTCACTGTGCTAATTCTGCTCCCTTGATCACCTTAGAGTCAATTTAAGGTGCTTTGTGCCAATGGACACTTAAGTGGGTCACAGCTCAGTGACACCTTTGCTCTTTCTGCATCAGCACTGAACAGAGGTGACTTGTCCCTTGTCTTTGGTGACCTTCCCCTTTGTCCCCTTTGCTATCTGGCAAAGTCGGGAGGAAGGAGGGAAGCACCAATCCAACTTTCCATCGAACTGAGGGCAGTGATAAATCACGTCTCAGGAGAGCTGGAGTAGTGTCTGATGGTCCCACGGTGCTTTTGGGCAAGGGAAGTTTTGCAACCACCCCAAAATCTTGGCAGCTCTGGCAGACACTAGTCCTTCATAGGAAAGGGAAACTGGGTTCTAAATCTATTCATTTCACACTGGAATGATGTGTATGTGGAGAAGACCTCCTGGGCTGTGTTTGAGTAGTGCCTGAACCGACCAAGTTGGGAAAACCCAAAAAACCATTCTTCTCTTGTCAGCAGTTGGGCATCGCTGCTTTCTCCTCACCATGCTGGTTTGAAAAGCCTGGCTTTACACATTCAAAATACACAAATGACTTAAACCCTCTCTCTTACTGCACACGTGGGACTCATCCCTGTCCCAACACCACCACATCCAGGAGAGCTTCTCTGAAATCCTTCACCAAATATTTCAATAAAGACCTTAAAAACTGCTCCTCTCCATTTAGAGACATTGCAGAAAGGAAATTGCTTCTTAATCTCTGTCCTCTGGATTGTCTTTGATTTATTTGTGCATCACAGGGCAGAGCAGGCTCAACATCTCTTTGCTTTTAATTCTTTATTTTATTTTATGCAGACAGAAACGTTCCCAGGAAATGCTTTGGGCTGGAAAGGATCTCTAAAGATCACCCAGCTCCTGACTTGCCCGGAAGCTCCTGCTGCTTCAAGCCCAGACATTCTATTACTGTGGAGCTGTTGATTTTCTGCAGGGATGTGGAAGGAGTCATGGTGCTGGAATGCTGCTGGAACACTGTGGCTTCACCATTCCTTGCCCTCTAGAGCTGTTGGATTCCATTTCCCTCGCATAATTTCACCAAATCAGGTGTTCAGTTTTAGCACTCTGTGAGCTCCAGCTTGATGGGGAGACAAGAATGAGCAAGGCATGGAATTGGTATTGGCAGCAGCCCTTGGATTTCTATTCACACTTTATTTCCTCCTCCCCAGGGTGATGGTGAGGCACAGGCTTTGCTCCATTTGGGGTTGTGAGCATGGCTTAAAGGTTTGTGGACTTGAAAAGGGTGATAATTTCAACTCCTAATTATTTACCTGAAATGCCAGACCAGGAGCTGATTACAACAGAGAAACCAACAGCATCTTCAGCTGAGAACCCAAACTTCCAGATTTTATCAGGCATGAGAGCAATAAGGGAACAAAACACACAGAGAAATTGCAATGACTCCTCTATTTTATATAAAAAAATAACTGCTGCCTAAAGAAGGCCAGGCTAATTGAGGCCAATTAAATTAATCAGGCAAATGAGCCAGCCACACCCATTCCAAGGAGGATGGGTGCAATCACAGGCAATTAGTGTGATTAATCCTCTCATTGTCACCCCCACAGCCAGCACCTGGCCAAGAAGTTGGGGAGTTACCTAACTGTGCCCAGGAGGATGCTGCAGGCAAAGGTGGTGCTTCCAGGTGAGGATCCTTCTTCTTGGCCTTTTCTCACCCTTTTCTCAAACTTCTGCTGAGCCTCCCTTGACCTGAGCTGCCTGGGCTTGGCCTTCAAACCTCAGTGGTTGGCAGAAGGTAGAAAAGCTCTGACACAGGATATTTTAGAGCACATCATCATTCACCCCAGTGAAGCTTACATTTGTACCCTCCAGCCTCTGTGGGGGGTAGATAACACCTTTATTTTATATTATTGCTTATTTATATAATTATTACTTACTTGTATAATTTATACTCATTATATTTTATGTTCTGCCATGGAGAAATGATTCCTGGAAATCTGGATTATTGCCTTCATACTCTTTTGCAACACGGTTTCCATAATGGATAAGAAGTGTGTGGCTGGAAATGTGAATGGAATATTTACATTACAGCAGCTCCAACAATGCCCTGTTCTGTAGAATCCTCAGGACAGAGGGATGGTCTAGGGAGTACTCAGAATGGAAGTGTTTCTATGTGATATTTGAGGAATTTAGGCTAATTTTTCAATAAGATATATATGATAACATGATATAACCCAGCACAAACACTGGAAAAAAGTTGAGGGTTTTTCAGAGGCTGAGCTTGCTATTGGTTTTTTGTTTTGCTTTGATTTGTTGTTTCTTTTTTAGCAGAGTTTTAAAAACCTGTTGCAAGAAAGAAGCTCACGTTTGTGGCTGCCCCGTCCCTGGAACTGTTCAAGGCCAGCTTGGAGGGGATAAAACTACATCTGACCACCATGAAGCGTTTCTCCCCATGCTGATGCCACACACAAATTATTTTGTGAAGAAATTCCCTGAAGCCTCTAGACCTGGGCTCTTGCAGAGTAAGTAAAACGTTATTTTTTTAAAAAGCAGTATTGTTCATGCATGAGGCTCTCGATTTGTAGCAGTTCATTTTTTTGTAAGAGCCCTCTGTGTTTGCATTGGGGGCACCTGTTTATTCTGGAATTAAATGAAAGCCCTAAAAACGGGGTCATTTTCTGCTTTGAGTTCTGTGACACCTCGTGGCACCTGCAGGATGAGTTTGCCTATGGAGCAATTCCTGTGGACTTTGGCAAGCTCCAGTGTTGGTTTTAGGGGACAGATAAGTATAATCCAGCTATCACTTGGTCTCCTGACCCTGCCCATGAGTTTCTTTGTCTGCCCCTCCACCTGATGGGACTGGTTTCAGTGGGTTTGGCAGAACCAGCTCTGTTAAACCCTGTGAGCTGACCTCAAGACAGTTTTGACCTAAAATCCACTGCTGGTGTCAACCCCAAACCCACCAAAGCATGGGATGGAGCTGTGGGTTGGAAAAGCTGCTGCAAGGTGCCCACCACACCCCAGGAAGAGCCATGAATGAGCACGACTTCAAGAAAATGGTAAAATGCTTCTGTGAAGTTTTCTCAACAATTTGGTTCTCAGCTGTCTCCTCAGACAGTCTGGAAGCTGAGTTTGAGTGGCCAGGCAAATTTTTGACAGGGAGATCTCCTTTCCTTAGGTGTTTGTTCCCAGGATGAGGGGGAGCAGCAGCATTGATCCTGAGATTGTGAAGGCTAATAAAGAAATTCATCTGTGCTACTAAAGTCGATGGTATCAAAGTAATTCCACTCATTTCACCATGCAAAGTGGAAAAAGGACTTTCCACACTCACTGGCTAACAGCTCCTCCATAAAAAGTCCCAGGAAAGCCATAATGAGCTAGTCTGATCCCAGGTCCTTTTTTAGTTTACTTCCACAGTGTTCCCGGCTTGGGATCTGATTTTGAACTGCTAAAAACATGGTTACAAGGCTAAATCCAAAACTGGAGCTTGAATCACCCTTTATGTCAAATCCTACCTTGACTCTTTACAATTCTGAATCTGAACATGTTTTTGATCTCAGAGCAAAACTTGGATGGTGACTTTCCCACCCTAGAAATGTCCTGACTTATTTAGTTGGCATCTCCCTGCCACCTCCTTGTGGGTTTGTATGGCAAAAGGCACTCCAAGAGGAACAAATTCCTGAGCACGAGGGACTCTGGAAAAAACCACATAAAGCATTTGTATGGTCAACAAATAGTTATGATTTTATTGAGTGGTAGAATNTTTTAACATTGGAAATGTTAGGGCTTTGTTAGGAAGGCTTTCTTGGGAAAGCTTCTACTAAGGAAAAGGATGTCTTTGCCCTAATGAAGACCTCAAATCCAGCCAGAGAGCTCAGCCCCTGCAGTAGGGAATGATGGTGCCTGGACATGGGTCCTGATGAGCCTCCCAAGCCCTATTTCAGTGAGCAGTTGGGATTTAGACTCCTCAAATCCATGCTTAGAGGGAAAACTCCAAGGAAAGTCCCCTAATTCCCGCTGTGCCTGTCCCTGGGAACTGTGGGCAGAGTCCCTGCTCCCAGAGCTGTGGGAGTGGGGGCTCAGTGTGAGATCCAGCTCACTTCAAGGTGCCTGTGGATGTCACCAGCCCCTGCCGCCCCCTCTGAGCCCCAGCTCTGCCCTGTCTTGCCTTGTGTCTCCAGCACAGCCCTCCAGGCACTTCCAGCCATGCTGGGAGATCATGGAACACCTGATTCCAAATTTCTCCTCCTTCACCTCTCAGTATTTTTTCTCTCTCACTCTCTCTCATGCATCCCCCTCCAAGCTGTGACCTTCCCAAGCTGCTCCCATCTCTCATTCTCTTCCCGAAACACACCCAGAGGCTTTTCTTTGCTGCAGTTTGTGCTTCTCCTGGCATCCTCCATCATCCTGGTCCTCCAGCTCCTACTCCAGTCCCCCACAGTTAGTGGGGAGAACAAATCCAGTCCTTCCCTGGCTGTTGTTTGATTCTCTGCCCTGAAACCAGCTCCCCATTGCCATGTGGTGTAGCTGAGTTCAGTAAACCCTGGCAGGCTCCCAGCACCTCTTACTGGCTTAGGCGATTTTTTTTTCATGTTTGTGTCTCACTACAGTGCAAATGAATGACCTTTATCAATGCAGAAAATGGGGCAAGATTTCACCTTATTATTTTAAGAGAAACTCGCTAGTTAAGAGTCCTCAGAAAGCTGGGCAAAGCTGCGCTGAAAATTCTGCTTCTTCAGATTTTAACCTGCACGTGTCTCACTGGTTGCAGTTTGTTGGAGATAAAGCTCAGGGGAAGTTTATATCCATCTACATTTCCACTCTTACTGAAACTTCTGGAATATCTCCAGGTAAATGTAATTTTACTTGGAGAACAATGACAACAAAGTAGATTGATCCAGACTTCCAGGGCTCTTTGTCAGGGATCTCTTTGACCTGCTCCAGTTAAAGAGTTGAGAGCTTGTAAAATCCTGGAATGGTTTGGGTTGGAAGGGACAATAAAGATCATCCAATTCCACCCTCCTGCCATGGACAGGGACATGTCTAGACCAGGTTGTTCCAAACCTCATCCAGCCTGGCCTGTAACACTTGCAGGGATGAGGTGTCAACAAGAAATCAAGGCAAGTAGAAAACAGCTCAAATTGCAAGATAGAAAGCTGAGATTTTTTTGGAAGCAGAGTAAAAAGCTATATGAGCCAGAGAGGCTTTGGCTGAAAAAATAAGTTTTTTTGGGGAAAAAATGCCCATTTGCCTAAGAGCTGATCTTTCCCCAAGATCAACCCAAACAGCTTCCCAAGAAGAAAGCTGAGAAGAGAAGAAGGGGACAGGGCTAAGGAGAAAAACATTTGCTCTGGAAATAAGACCAAAAATATCTCAAGGGCTGTCAGAAGAATAAGCTGGATATTTAAAAGCTTGCACTGCTGATGCCACTGTGCTCGTGTCATCCTTGCTGGAGCACAGTGAGGTACATTCACGGAAATTAAGGCAGTCCTGGTGAGGTTAGCCGAATTCCAGGCTAGTTCCTTACTACCTGCCTGAGAAATCACAGCATCCAGAAGGATGTTATTTATGTAGCTTTTCACCCTGAACATTCCTGGTGGTACTTGGGTGAGCGAGACCCCCAGAACAAGCCCTTTACAAACCAGAAGTGCTGCTTGCTGAAGTTGCAAGATGCTGAATTCCCCATCTGTAAGCAAAGATAAAATCTCATTCTCCACAGAAGCTGGGGAGGGAATACATTTATTTTTTTTTGAATGCTGGCCATGGTCCCAGAGTCGTTTCTGTTCATGATGAAGCACCTTTGCTGATTCTGTGGGATGCTGCTAGAATTCAGGGATTTGATAGAGAAGGTCCAGTTTCAGAGCTGAGGGAAGTAATGAGGTGTGCAAAGTAACCAGAGTCTCCCTCCTGGAGTTTCCAGGGAGCAGCTGCTGGAGCTGGAGGCTGCTTTTGGAACCATGGCTCTTTGTCCTAAACCAAATATCTCTTCTGTTGTGTTGCAGCTGAATCTGAACCCCTGGATTTATCTGGGGTCAGGTTACCTGTTCCAGAAGCACCTGGAAGCTGTTCAGCCGTATCTCCCAATAAGCCAATAGTGATTTTTGGTAATGAGGTGCTGGGCAGAAAATTGAGTTTTACACAACTTTTAAGAGTCTCCAAAGGTCTCACATCAGCAGCACAGCCTGGACAGGGCTGATTCCAGCTGGGATCGACTGTTTGAACAACTCTTCCTTGTGTAGGGAGAACTTCTTTTCTCCTGTGATTGTTCCCAAGGGAAGGGTGAGCAGTGCCATGGCTCCTGGCCTGGGGCAGGCAGGAGGAGGCTTGGTTCCTGCCAGGCATGTGCAGATAGGCAGAACTCTGGGTTTCTGCAGGGCAGGATGGTGAAAAGGCCATTTGTGGTTCCCCTGAAGCACCGAGGAGCAATTAGCACGTTTTGCTTGTGTGATTGTTTTGGTCTTTTGTGCAATTTACTGGTAATCGCTGTGCCAGACCTGCTGCTCATTAAGGAGAAAACAAACCCTCTCCTAAAGGAGACGTTTTGCTGTTTAAACCCAGAAATCTTCTAGAGCCCCCGGGGAAGAGAGGCTGATCCTAAAAGGCGGTTGTGTTAACCCTGCTGTGGGTAGGGGTTGGCAGGGCCAGGTCCCAGCTGGCACTGAAGGGATGCTCTGATTAGGGAAGGGGAGCAGGCAAAGGAGGGAGCTGGGCAGGGCTGGGAGCAGAGTCCAGCCCCTGGGATGTGATTCCTCTTCCACACAAACATGGGAAAGAGGCATGAGCTGGCTGGGGTGTCCTTGGATTGCAAACACCTAAAAACCCTTAGGTGTGATCCAGGGTTTGTGTGGTTTAGGCAGAATAATGAGAATGAATCTTGTGAAAAGAAGGTCAGGGTCAGATATTAATGCCCCTTTTTTTAAACATTCCTCATCATCCTCTCCCAACCTTCCGTTCCTTGCACTGCTGGCCTTGCTTTCCACCCTCTGGAGCACATTTTAAATCTGCCTGGATTAAACAGGTTGCCTGGGCCTGCACCAGAAGCAGCTGACAAGACAGGAAACTCCCCTCCAACCATGGATTTAGACAGATCTGAGAGTAAAACACACAAGTGTGATCCCCCCCCACGCCCCCCCATCCCTCCCGGTCACTCACACCTCCCCAGAAAGATTCATGATCACTTATGGAGATAAGCATCCAGCCAGAGATCTCCAGATTTCTTTAGGGACCTGTGGGAAGAAAAGGAGAAGTTTGGGAGTCTTGCTTCTGTCGTGTTTTTCCCACAATGAAGGCTGTTAATTTTAATATCAACCATAGAATCACACTCACAGAGCCCACCCTCTGTCAGCGTGAAGCCATTCCCCCTTGTCCTCTCACTCCAGATCTGTGTCCAAAGTCCCTCTCCAGCTCTTTGGAGCCCTTTTAGGTACTGGAAGGGGCTGTAAGTTCTCCTGGGAGCCTCCAGGCTTTGCTTTGCTGCAGCTTGGTGCTGCATGGCCCAAAATTTGAGCACTAAAGCAGGTTTGGAACCTGCTCTGCTGCCCATTGTGGCCACCCCACTTTAACCTGCAGGAGGTGCCTGGGCTGCAGAGCTATCTCATGTTCCCTGCCATGAATTATTCCCCTCGAGTAACTGAGACAGCAGCATTAACACCGAGGCTGCTGCCAAGGGCTGTTCCACTCGACTCCAGCTCTGCCTGTAGGGAATTGCCTGTTGCTGCTGGCAGGGCTCTCAGGGGACACAGCAGGGGCTGCAACCTGACCTGCTTCCCTTTGATTCATCTCTCTTTGCAGCAGGAGATCCACTGGCAGCTCCCAACAGCAGGAGCCGCCAGCTGTCAGAACAGGGTGGTACAAAAATCACAAACCCTTATTGGAAAAGCCCTCTGATATCAACCCCGGCACTGCTGAGCCACTGTGTCCCCAAATGCCACGATCAGGTTTGCACCCATCTAAAGGTCGAGTGCTTGGGACTTTGACAGCAGCAACACAAATTTCTGAAGGTTGTTGCTCTGTGCTGGAAGATATCAGGTGTCCCTAAAAAAATGAGCTGCAGGTGGGATCAGGGGGGCCTTACCCAACAATGTCTACGAACGCTTTCCCGAGAGGCTTCTCCTCATACTGGACTCCATACTTGGCACATAATGACTTCACCAGAGGCTTCACCTTCCAGAAGTTGTGCCGTGGCATTGTTGGAAACAGGCTGGAGAGGAGAGAGCGAAAACAAAGCTGAGAAACTCTCGAGACAAGCAACGAGGCATGGGCATTAGGGTTTGCATCCTCAGGGGCTCATCCTTGGTGCCTCCTCCTCAAGCTGCACAAACAAAGGAAGGGAGGCACAGAGACACCCCTGCTTTACACTCCTCTGTCTCAAGGAGAGTGAAAATTTATTTTCCTGTCATGCCTCAAAGCAAAGCCCCGCTCAGGACGCACTGAAAGCCAGTTTGTGCAGGAAGGGACACAAGTGCAATGAGAGGGCAGCAGAGTGAGGGAACAGCCTCAAGGATGGCCACCCATTCCTCTGGGAATAATTGTTTCTTGCTGAACTGAATTCCCAGTGAGCTGCTTTTTCACTTCTGGGAGCAGGCAAAGAAGGATTCTGGGAGCACCTTACTCTTCCATGGAGATTTCCTAAGATAGCTGCCAAACCAGCCAGCTTTACCCTAAAAGCCATTTCTTTCACATTTGCTGTTGCCATTGGCAACAGACTGTCCATATGGCCCTGTTTTCCATATTTTTTCTGGAATCTGGTACCCAGCATCCTACACAGTCCCACACTCTATAAAACACTGGAATGCTTTAGGGGAGAGGAGTTTTCTGAGGTGGGTGCTTGGGATTTGAGCCCACAGCCTTCATAACTGGTGGATGCATAATGATGACTCCTAATTAAACCCCAAATTAAGGCTGTGAGAGTGGAAGCTTTGAAGCAAGAGAGGCAAATGCCATGGCTGAATGGTTTGGATGGGGAGAGATGTTAAAGCTCATTCAGTTCCTGCCCCACCATGGGCAGGGACACCTCCCACTAATGCAGGTTGCTCCAAGCCCTATCCAGCCTGGGCTTGAGCACTTCCAGGGATGGGGCAGCCACATCTTCCACGCCTGTGTAGACTGAGACTGTTTCCTTGGCATACAATCCTGCCCCACCTCGTAATTCCCTGCCCTGGGCTGTGACAAGCTGGCAGTGCCCCCATGATCCCGGCTCTGCACTCACTGGTGCTCGATCTGGAAGTTCAGGTGCCCGGTGAACCAGTCGTTGAAAAAGGACTGCTCAATGTTGCAGGTCGCTGCCATCTGCCAGGGAGAGAGAAAGCTGTGAGGATTAGGGATGGCTCATCCCAAAGTCAGGGTGAAACTCCTCTTCCCTGAGCTCTGGGAGTGCAGAGCCTGCTGTGCAGCAAGGGGAGCTTTAATCCTCCCTCAGGACCCCAGGTAATCAAACTCTCACTGGTGGTGAAGTGATGTAGCAGCCTGAGTCCAGATTCATAAATCTCAGTCTCTCCCATTGGAGATCAGAGGGCTGACAGCAATACCAAGTGGAAAACAGGAGGAAAATGCATGGGCACAAAGCTTCCCCATCCCTGTGTAGTTACTGCCCAGTTTGTTTTGAGAGAATATTCTGAGAATATTTCTTAGGTGTTCTTGCCACTGATAATCATAAAATTAGATATTTTTTCTTAAAATTCAACCAGATTTTTGATTGGGTTCCTCCCTCACACATTTTACTTGGATTTGCAGAGAGACAGAACTGCCAAAATATCAGTTCTAGAATAAAGAGGAAAGGGAGCACTCAATCAGTCATCTTCCAGAACAGAAGGATAAAGGCAGGCTCCAAAATGAAGAGTCAGCTTTTTTCCTTAGCTGTTCTGTAGGGATCTACAGGCCTGGCCAAAACACACAGGAATGTTTTTTGGATTTGCAGTCATATCCAGCTTCACTCACCACAGTCACCCCCTCTCTCAACTTGCCTCCAGGAGCAAGTAATCTTTTGACTGTAAAAGTAATTGCAGAACTTTGGAATTCCATGTCTTTCCCCAGCATTGCTGGCTCTGGGAGGAAAATCTTTATGGGACAAGTCATGGACAAGACACTCTATCCTAGTCAGGGTGGTGTTAACTCTCACACTTTGAGTAAATCCCATTTAGGGGTGAGTCAGGGGTGTTTTTCCCCCCTCCCAGTTACCTGGGAGCTCAGCCAGTCTCTGTGCTTCTCAGAATCGATTTCCATTGGAATGTGATTCATCTGGGTGACCCACACGAACCAGTGACTCTCCAGAAACCTGCAAAACCAGGAAAAATCATGACAATTTCTACCAGACATGGGGACATCAGGTAATTAGAGTGGAGTTTGCAGGGAGCAGCAGAGACTTGGATGGATGTTGACAAGGAATTGCATGGAATCATCCTTATTCCAAGCTTGTTTTCTGCAAGAGCAGATGATCCAATTTTGTAGTTTTGCTTTTTTTTTCCTTGCACTTTAAGTTTCATCAAAAACTTTGGGAATAATGGGCTGATACAGGGAATGAGGAAAGGGGAGAATCCTGGACCATCACAGGGCAGGGGAAGATGCAGCAGAGTGCCAGAGGAGCTGGAACTCGGAGATGCTGACAAGGAAGTGAAGCAGTGGGACACAGCAGAGCTGAGGCCAGGCTCAAACAGCACTGGAGGGATGGGAGAGCAGCAGGGATGCCCTTGATCCCCTACCTGACAAACGTGAGGAGACACAGGGAACCCAGGACGCCGTAGAACGGGATGTAGGTGATGAAGTAGCGCAGGTAGTAGCTGATGGCCCAGGCCAGGTCCTGGGGGGACAGAGAAAACACCAGGCATCCCTTTGCCCATCCTGTGTCCTTGCTGGTGATGTTGGGAGCACTGGGTGATTCCTGCCTGCCCCCTGGCCTCCCTCTCTGCTCCAGTTTCCAGCCGGACCCCGCAAGGATGGAGGGAATGTTTCACTCACCGCCCAGAACCTGCGCCTGATCATGGTCGAGATGATTTGGATTTGGAAATACACAGGGATGAGCAGAGGTGGGAAGACTGCAAGGCAAAGGGAAATGGTTTGGCCATCAGAGGGGTGGGAAAGTGTGTGACATGAGGGACTGCTTCCATGGAACTGGGAATGTGCAGTTTTTCCATGGAGCCTCTCACATGGAGGTTATTCCCAGCCTCAGGTGTTTCACATTCCCTTGCTCTACAGGGCAATGTTCCAGGTGCTTGGATATCCCTGAGCTGATTTTGGTACCTGCACAGGGCCCTGAGGAAGGGTGGGATGAGTTGGGATTTGAGGAGCTGCTCTGGTCACACAGTGAGGGTTGGAAAGGACAAGTGGCATTCCAGCAAAAAGGAAGAGAGGAGGGTGGATACTCACTGAGGAAGAAGTACTCGTGCTGGTGGTTGTAAGGCAGGTACTTCAGCTTCTTCTTGCCATACTGCAGGACACAAAGAGACAGCTCAGCCTGGGATTGGGACACTCCCAGGTAAAAGCAGATTCTCTGCAATAGTTCTTAATTTATTGACCAGGGAGTTTTGACAGAATCCCCACCAGTGGGTAAGAAGAGGTTTGGTGTGATTAAATATCCTGACTATGTCATTGTGTCAATTTTTAAAGATAATTTCTATTTTCTTGATGGAATCCTGATGCACTTCACCTTCTGCCATCCCTGTATCTGTGAGAAGAGCTGCCAGCACTTCCACCTTTACTAATATGAATGTGATAGGCATAAAGTCTGTTTTTTTGGAAGGGAAGGCTTGTAACACCAATTAATCATGCACATTATTCCCTCTGGGCTGAGCTCTGCAAGGCTGTGTGCTTGGCATCATTTGGAAAAGGATTTTATACCAATATGAGAATATTTGAATAGACTGATTCTGGCCTAATATCAGATATCTTGAGGCAGAAATACAGTTTTCCTTGTTATCACAAATGTTAAGGTTTTCCTTTAAGTAGTGGAACCATGGTCTGCTTTCTCAATAATATAAAATCTGGCTGAGAAGCCATTTTTAATGTTGTATTTCCCTGTGCTGTCTTTGCTGCTTGTCCATTTTCTTGGGGTTTTGTTTTTAGAAATCCTTGCTCCATTGTGAAAAACACCACGATTTAAGTGCTTTGGATAGGTTTTTATAAGCAGGCAGTAAATGCTTTGGCTCTGGAGGATTGAATTGAAGTTAAAATCACTTGATGGGGGAAGATATTTGCTATGGAAATGGAAAGTCAGTTTCTAAATACTCTTGCTGGAATAATGATGAACACTGTACCTCCCCCTCACGTTGGTACTTCAAGCAGGATGAAGTGGCCTTTAGTGGCTTTTTGCTTTTTTTTCCAATCTCATCTGCATTATTTTTCCTGATTTAACCCAGGACACTTTCTCCTGTGGTCAGCACAGGAAATGGATTGGGAATTAGTAGTCAATGCTGCTCCTCAGCCCAAGGGTTGGCTCCAAACTCCTGTCAGACAGACGAAATCCCTGGATTAAGCATTTCCTTTCTGGCATTCCTGGAAGTCCTGCCTGTGTAAGTCATGTCTAACAATGGGAGCCAACTCCTGGAATTGTGCAACCACTCTCCCAGGCCCTCTCAGACAGTAGTTTTCCATGTTTTCCCCACTTCTCCTTACCTCAACGGGCTGCGTGTCTCCCAGGACAAAAATGTGCAGCATGTTCACATCTGGGTCCTTCTTGAAGATGTTGGGCTTGGCATGGTGCTGGAAGTGGCGGTGGTTCCACCAGTTTGCAGAGGCACCCTGGGCAAGGAGATCAAGGAGTTTTCATCCACAGAGAGCTGCTCCCAGGCTGGGATTACCCCATCATTTATAGGAAGTAAAGGAACAAAGGTTCCTTTCGGCCCAGATTGTGGCCAAAATGGAATTTACTTTGGAAAGAGCAGCAAGCAGGGAGTGGTGGAGTTGTTGGTTGCTATGAGAGTCCTGCTCCCAGAGGGATCCTGAAGGATCTGAGCGAGTTACAGGTCACTGTGCCTTCCCAGAAAATCCTGAAATGGTTTGGGTTGGAGGGGACTTTAAAGCTTCTGCAGTCCCAACCTTCTGCTATGGGCAGGGACACCTTCCACTGGCCCAGGCTGCTCCATGGGCAGTGGTCACCGACTTTTTTGTGCCTGTGCTCACTCTGGGAAGGTTGAGAGCCTCTCTTTCCCATTTTGCCACAGCCAAAGTGATGCATTCCCAGAAATCCCTGGCTCCATAATTCCCTTTACCTTCAGATGCCCAATGACAAACTTGTGGACGATGTGGTTCCAGGAAGATTTCTTGAAGACAGAGAGGTGTCCAAAATCATGTTGCAGCCACCCTGCCTGGGCCTGGAATGAAGGAAAATCAGATAGTTAGGAAGGCATTGGGAATCAGAGCTAAGCAGGGAAGAAATGGAGATGAAGTGTGAGGAAGATCTCTCTTTGTCACCTGGGAAGTTGTAAGGATGCAGGCAAGGATGAGGGTTGCGATCCAGCCAGTCCCGAAGTAGGAAACCATGAGCCAAGCCAAAACTTCCATGGCAATGATGTGGCCCAGGTAAAGGGAGAAGAACAAGGGGCTGGCTCGGAACAGGTTCATGTCCTCCGCTGTCTTCCGCAGGGTCCGGAAATCCTCCACCAGCTGGGACTGCAACAGGACAGGCAAGAGCAGGGTGAGGCTTGGAATTAAGCCTGACTGAGTTGTGGGATGGATGAGGGAAGGATGAGCCCCATGCTAAGGACCCTGGCTCCATATTCCAGCTTTTTGCCCTGTACTTCCATGAATAAACATCCCGGCCGGTCTGAGTCCACATCCTGACCTTTTGGACCTGGAGCCAGGAGATAATCCAAGCTCTGTTGAGTGTCACATCACCTGATGGATCTTGTCTGAATGAGCTTCCTAAGCACTAAGGAGAGGCTGGAGCAAGAGGGAATTCAGTGCTGCTGTGCCTAATTCCAGAGCTCTGACAATGAGCACCCTCTGTCGCCCATCATCCATTCAATCCATGGGCCAGCTCCTGTGCAGCCATCCATGAGGAGCATCCCTGGGTCACTGGGGGCCAGCGTTGTCCCCTCCATTGTGAGTGACTCAGATCTATCCACAATCATGGCCAGCCACAAACAACAGAGCAGGATTGAGTTTCCTGGCCAGAGCCAGTTGTGCCATGCTCTGGGCCTGAATAATGGATGAGCAGGGATACAGAGCTGTCCTGAGGATGGGCAGTGGCTGCTGCTCCTTAGTGAGGCCACCAAGATGAGACATCCCATTTGGGGACTTGTGTTCTGGAGCAGCAGAAGGGACCAGAGTCACCAGAGGCTGGTGCACATTTCCCATTCCCATTTCCCTTCAGGATGGGCTCAGTCCAGCCTAGGTGCCTGGAATGGGCTGTTGGTGGCTCTTTGGGAAAGAAAAGGTTTGTACAGCCAAAAGTGTCACTTCCTTTCCACACATATTTGAATCCATGACAGGATGAAAATAGGGCTACATGGAGATGTTCAGCCACTGAGAACTTCTCTCCCTCTCTGGAGAGCATCCCAAGAGGGGAAAAATGGTGGGAATAGCCACACTAAACCCCAGCTGAGCAATAAATACTCACATTTTTGTCTCGGTCCTGGCTGGGCTCCCCTGGAGCGAGTTCTCCAATAAGCAGTGGCTTGAGAAACTTCTGCACCAAGGTGGGATTGATATGGAAAGCCTGGAATGCATCCTGGAATGGAAACAGGACGAACTGTGTAAGATCCAGGAGTAAGATGTACCTCCTATTCACTGTATTATTCCCACCCATCTCCAGCAGTTGTGGAACCTGTGGAAGAGGGGGGCCAGGTGACCTCCAGCTCTGTGATCACTTTTTGGGCCATTAATTCCACTAAAGCTTGATGAATTTGCTGTCCTGAGACCTGGGATGGCATCCAGCCATATGGTGAAAGGCACCTCATGAAATTCTTTCTAAGCAACTAAACACTTAAATCCTGTTAATTGCCTTAGAAGGCAGGCAGAGGGGAATTTGTGCAAATCCCTCGTAGGATATAAATACCCTTGGAAAGTCTGCTCCTGGAGGCAAGTCAAGAGAGGGGGTGACTGTGGTGACTGAAGCTGGATGTGACTGAAAACACAAAAAATATTCCTGGGTGTTTATGCCAGGCCTGTAGATACCAGCAGTAGAACAGCTGAGGAGAAAGTGGTGACTTTTCAGAAGAATAATGCCTTGTTTGAGATCCCGGCATTCATGGGTTTATCTGGCTCTTCTTTTTCTCTATTCCTTCCCCTTTCCACATATTTCTGTCTACCTGTATCCCACAGGTGCCTGATGCTCTTAGTGAGATCTTGGCCAGATCCTTTCACATGGCACAGCTGGAATTTTAACCCCAAGGACAGCTGCAGGGACAGAAGGCTGACCCAGATCACAAACCCTCACTCTGTCCTTGCCCTTTCCTCACTGCACAGAAATGGAGTCAGCTCTTGGAATTCACCTGGGAGAACAGGAAAGATTGGTTCCATGAAGTGCTAAGAGAGTATGGAAAAAAAAAATTAAAAACAAGAGTCAGGAGAACCATGCTCCACCTTTGTCCCCTTGCCTAACAATTGTAGGGACCAAGTAATATCTCCCTCCTGGCTCTAAAGAGAAAGAGCAGACTGGAAAGTGCTCCCTCTGTCCAGCTGACCCTTTTGGGAGCTGCCCTCCATCAAAAGCTTGGAGTTCAAAAAGGCAGAGTTAAAAAAGGCAGTGACCTCAGGCCCAAAGTCCACCAAAATCAATAGAAACTTGGACTCAGAAATGTGTCACTGAAATGTTGACTCTGGTTCCTTGCTCTCCTCTCTGGAACAATTTGCAGATGTGAAAGAGGAAGGAAAAGCAAAATGAGGGGGCAAGTGAATAGCTGATTGTGCCTACTGCAAGGCTGTGCAGTTTGGGGGGAAAAAAAACAAGGAAGGGTGGGAAGAAAGGGAAAGACAGAAAGGGTGACACATATGAAGCATGTTGATTCCATATTAACTGCTGGGAATAAAAAAGTCTTTGGAGGTCTGATTGGGTGATCACTGCCTGGAGATCCTGCATCTGATGGAAGGATTGGATTTTTGTTATGTACGTCTCATGAAGCTTCTGTACTAATAGGTCTTAAATATAAGATAGCTCCTGAATTTTGGAGTTGTTCTCAGTTCTGTACTGCAGGAGATAAAAAACTTAAGGGAAAAGATAATCCCTGGGAAATGCTGTGTGATATTGGCACTTGACCTCCCAACTTTGTGATCTACTGACCAAATAAGCCACAGTGTTTCATGGGATGTGGGAATTATTCCAGCTGCTTTTGGTGAGAAAAAAAAGCTTTGTATAATCGAGATGTGAGCTGTACTTGAGCAGTGGGAGTGCTTAGAGCAGTCAGCTCAAGGATTTTGTTTTACCTTCTTCAACAGCTCTGGGACAGAGACACTGCAAAGTGTCCCTGCCTTTGTGCTCTGTGCAGGAGGTGACACCAGAGCAGGTTGGCCCAGACTCGGATGTTGTATTTGAAAAAACTCAGAGGCCCATGGAATGGTTTGGGTTGGAAGGGACTTGAAAAATCATCTCATTCCACTGCCTTGCTATGGGCAAGGACACCTTCCACAGACCAGGTTACTCCAAACCCCATCCAGCCTGGCCTTGGACACTTCCAGGGATGAGGCAGCCACAGCTTCTCTGGGCAACCTGTCCCAGGGCCTCAGCACCCTCACAGGGAAGGATTTCCTCCCAAAATCCAATCCACACCCAACAGGGTCAAGGCCAAGCCTTTCTCTCCCTGAATTGAGAGGGTTTTCTGGCTGTCAATAGTTGTTCACCACAGGGGAACAGCAGAACTGATGCCAGTCCTGGTTTAGGGCTCAGAGCGGTGATTTAACAATTTCAGCGCATTTTTAAGGCCGTGCCTTCATGGAGTGTGGGGAGGTGGGAGGAGAACGAGCAATCCTGGAACCACCAGCCAAGTGTTTCAGCCTTCCTTTCAAGGATTCCAGACAACTGCAGTAGCAGATGCTTTTTGGTTGCTAATGGAGATACTGGAGTTAAATTCTTCGGGATGGGAGTCAAACTGCTCCGGTGTTTAAGAAATTGAAAGCAAAAGCAGGCCCACCTTTTTGAGGGAGAACGCTGTTCATTCAGGGGATTTACTGAAAATGGACAGAAGGGCCAAAATGCAGCTCAGTGCTTCAAGGGAAAGAATGGAAAATAACCAGAGGACACCGCGAAGTGGGGCTGATGGAAAGGGAAGGTTCTGCCAAATAATTTTGTCACACATGGAGCCTCCTCCTTGCTAAGGTGTCAGGAGCTGTGGGAGACCAGCAGTTCCTGCTCCTGCTTGGTGTCTGCACGGTTTGGGATTTCATTAACCTGCCCTGAGGGGAGAACATGCTCTCTGGATGCACTTCTGAAGAAGGTGGTTTTGTGGGGGAACTCCAGACAACAAACAATTTATTTCGAATTTGTTCCTGTTTAAAGGTTGGGGGTTTTTTTCTGTTGTCGTTTGGTTTCTTATCTTTTACGGTGCTGAAACCTGAGAGGTGGCTGAACCCAGGGAAGGAGCAGCAGCAAATGGTTTGCTGCGTTTGCTGCATTTTTTTTTTTCTCTGTAGCAACCTGTAACCAAATTCTCCAGAGAATTTTCTCCTGGAGGGAAAAAAAAAAAAAAAAGGCTAAAAAGCTCCTTGTTTTAAAGCCTCCTCACAGAAGCAACTTTGAGACACAGCCTGGCCTCTGTTTAACCCTCCCTGTGCCGGGCTGCGTGACTCTGCATGTCACAAGCTCCACACTGGAAAAGGGAAGATTTGGGACACTTCGGCTCCCGAATTCAGGGCTCGAGGCACGGCACAAGCAGGAGACAAAGGCAAACCAGCAGGATTTAAGCCGAGCAATCCCTACCAACCCATCTTCCAGACACCACAGCTCCCGGGGGGGGAAAACCTGCATCCGCTTGGGCAGCCAAGGGGCAGAGCCGGGTGTCCAGCAGTGCTGGGGACATGGGGACAGGGGCCAGCAGGCAGCTGGCTGCCTCCAGGGAGGGAAGGGGCTGTCGGAGGATGCTGCTGGAGCCGGGAGAGCCGCGGGGGTCGGTCCTTACCGTGGCATCCTCGCCGGCGCAGTGGCTGATGACTCGCTGGCCCCCCGGGTGCCTGTTTGCCCACTTGGTGACATTATAAACCTTCCGCTCTATCACCAGCCACTTGTCCGTCCGCAGGTTGTGCTTCTGGATCTCCTCCCAGGTGTAGAAGCGGATCTGCGCCGCCGGCTCCCCCGAATCCCCCCCTTGCTCACCCCCTTTCCCCATGGGGCCACTCGCTTTCCTTTGTCTTCTCGGCCGGAGGGGGAGAGGAGGGGGGAATGCTGTGCCTGCCCTTCTCGGGGAAAGCTCTGCTGGCGGGATTGAACTCAGCTGATCCCCTGCTCCCTCCCTGTGCTCATGTCCTCCCTGCTCTTTGTTTCTGGCTGCTCTCCGCCTGCTCGGAAGTGCCCCCTAGGCTGGCTGTCCCCGCACTGATGCACTTTATCCTCGCTCATAGCCCAGTGCTTGGAGGGAAGCTCGGCCCCTTCCACCCACTGCCCCCCTCTCGGGCATCCCCCGCGGGCATTCTCCTCCCTCCCACCCCCTCCCTCTCCCAGGACCATCCTTTCTGCCAGGCATCCTCCTCCCTCCCGCCCCCCAAACTCGGCATCCTCCTCCCCGCGGGCATCTCCCCCATGCCCGGCATCCCCCCCCGCTCTGCCCGGCCAGCCCGGGGCTCTCCCCGCGGGATCAGCCGAGCTCCAGCGCCAATCCCGGCTGTCCCGCCGCCCTCCCGCTCCCGCCCATTGGCCCGGCCCGATCTTTCGAAGCGGGACCGCCGGGGGACGGAGCCCCTCGCCTCCTCCTCCTCC
>PYHW01009597.1:88303-123010 GCA_013186435.1 Turdus rufiventris
TTTTTTTTTTCCCATGACTTTTTTTCCCTTCCTCGTGGAAACGACTGTCCAGGACTAAGAGTCATTAGGCAGAGTCTGGAGTGCACTGGTGTGTAATGAAAAACGAGAGTTGGGATTGGGCCCTGGCAGGGGAAGCGCTTTTGCTATCCAGGGATACGCTGTAGGAGCGTGGGAGTGGGAGAAGAAAGCCTTTTCCAGACCCTCCTGACAGCTCTTTTTCCCCAGCACCACTGTTGCTTTCTTAATTCCAGGCCCAGGCTGGCTGGCTCCAGCATGATTTCGGACACCTGTCAGTCTTCAGCAAGTCCAGGTGGAACCACTGGGTGCACAAGTTCGTCATCGGCCACCTCAAGGTGAGCACCAGGAGTGGGGAGGGGCTGCCAGAGCCCTGCTCTGCAGCCACAACAATCCCAGGATCAGGAGAGAGCCAAGGGCAGAGGATCCACCTTCTTTAGGGCACTTCCCTCTCACCCATTCCCACAGGGAGCCCCGGCCAGCTGGTGGAACCACCTGCACTTCCAGCACCACGCCAAGCCCAACTGCTTCCGCAAGGATCCCGATGTCAACATGCACCCCTTGTTCTTTGCCTTGGGGAAAACCCTCTCTGTGGAGGTGAGACCTGGGGGAAGCTGGGGGGTGACAGCAGTAGGATTCGAATTTGGGAAACTGCAGAGAGCTTGGAGACTGGACACTATTTAGTTTGATTTTATACAGTGCTACTTTGCCTTCCACTAGTCCCTAATATTCCTCAGTCATATTCCAGCAATTCTGAGATCTTTATATTCTTAAACCTTCACTCAAAGCTATTTTTGCAGGGTTGGAAGATAAGAATGAAGTATTTGCCATGATTACAAGTTCCTTTTTCTTTGATGAGAGACTTTCAGTTTTATGAAGATCAGAATTACAAGTTGTTCTCTTTTATCAAGATCAGTGTGACCAATTGTAGTGGTCTGGGGATGGAAGCAGCAGCTGACAAGTCAGGGGTATCTGGAACTTTTACAATTCCTGATCAAAGAAGCTGTTTTGGTGGTTTCAGCCTGGCAGTGGGTGTCACAGTGGTTCCCATCTGAGTCTAGCTCTGTTTCTGGTACAGCTCTGCAGTTAGTTGAGTGGCTTTAGCATTTGCTGTCCTTTAAAGAAAAAGCTATGTAAATTCATAGTGTCGCTTTAAATGCTTTGATACACCTTGAAGTTAAAGGGTGGGCTATTGGGAATTAGTTTGAACATGTACAGGGATATCATGGCATTCCTCAAGGAAGCCAGTGGCTTCTTCTGTTATGTTTGTACAGCAAACATTGAAAAATGAGCAGCCTCAGAGGGAAGATAATCCATTCGCCCTCATTCCTGTGGACACAGTTCCATGCCTAGATGCTCATTTCTCAGTTTTCCAGACTAATTGCAAGGAGGTGGGAGTTCCACACACTGCCGTCTTCATCAGCAGTATCATAACAGTACCATAGCTTGGGGTTTTTTTTAATTCTGAAGCTCTGCTTTGTCAGCAAACTGCTTGTGTGGTTTTCTATTTCAGCATTTTGAGGCAGCTTGTGCCCTCTGTAGGAGCAGAGCTTCCCGTGCAGGTCACTGAGTGCAAGGCACTGCCCAGCGCCTTCTGCACCCAGGGCAGGGTGAAAACATCCAGGTGATGCTGGATGCTGGCTTGGTTGGATAGAACATCTCCTGGAAGTTTAGGAGTGTGTACACAGGTGTCTTCCTGGCCTGAGTAATTTGTGTATTTTAACAGCTTGGTGTGCAAAAGAAGAAATTCATGCCTTACAACCACCAGCACAAGTACTTCTTCATCAGTGAGTAACTTCCCCCTCTGCAGTTCTGTGACCAGCAGTCACTCTGCCCTTTGTTTTCCCATTCCATCCTATCCTGTTGGGATAATTCATGTCTCTGTTTGTCCCTGCAGTCGGTCCCCCAGCGCTGGTGCCCCTTTACTTCCAGTGGTACATCTTCTACTTCGCCGTGCAGCGGAAGCAGTGGGTGGTGAGTCACTCTACGGGGGCTTCTCCTGGGTTTGGGGATGAATCCCAGTGCCAGATTTACTGGGAGTTGTGTATCTCTGCAGCAGAGGACGTGGGCATAGATTTGGGAATGGTGTTTGCCAAAGGGGGATCTTCCACAGCCTTTCTCTGTGAAAGAGCCAGTGGGTAACAAAAGGTGTTCTTGGTTTTGGTTTTCTCACTGCTTGGTTCCTCTTCAGATCCAGAGGAAAACGTGGTGCTGTAGAGCTTGTCCTGTCTGGTGTTTGCCCTCTGCTGGGCTCATGGAATCAGGATAATTCCTGAGCACTGGGAATGGCTGGTGTCAGGTTGCTTTGTCAGGAGGCTGGGGAGGAAAAATCGAGTAGAAGATGTTATGGGAGGTTTTAAAGGGAGTGATGGTAAATTCAGAAGCCAGAAATTCATCCTTTTAATGAAGTTTTCCCTGTCCCCTGTACTACAGGACCTGGCCTGGATGCTGTCCTTCTACATCCGATTCTTCCTCACCTACTTCCCCTTCCTGGGGGTGAAGGGTACCCTTGGGCTCCACCTGTTAGTCAGGTATCATCCAACTCACAATTCCAATATTTTCTCTGCCCACTTTGTATCAATCCTGTGTGTCAGCTTTTCTCCAGTTATTTTTCATCACTCACTCCCTGTTCTTCTCTCTCCCAATCCTTTCAGTGGGACAGGGTGGTTTCCTGTCAGGCTGCAGGAGGTGGAAGGTGTGTGTAGGTCTGATCTGAGCAGATGTTTGGGGTTCCTGGTGTTCATTTTGTCAGCCAACAACCAGCTGGTGTGTGCACAAGTGTTCTGTACCGACTTGTCACATCGTGGGTGTGTGATCTGTGATGGTTTTTTGTGTTTGCACAGGTTTATAGAAAGCAACTGGTTTGTCTGGGTCACACAAATGAATCACATCCCCATGCACATTGATTATGACAAGAATGTGGACTGGTTCTCTACCCAGGTGAGACCTTATTGATGGAGATCTGTGACAGTTTCTGGGTGTGTAAAATCCATCTACCTCAGCCTGGCCACCTCATTGGCTGGAAATATCTCCTGGAGCTGTTGTGTCCAGCCAGAATTCCTGTGGGGATGAGAAACCTGTGTTTGAGAAGGAGTATTGCTAAAATAATACTTAAAATAGGACTTTTTTTTTTCCTCTCAGCTCCAGGCAACCTGCAACGTTCATCAGTCCTTGTTCAATGACTGGTTCAGTGGCCACCTGAACTTCCAGATCGAGCACCAGTGAGTGGAAACAGGGCTTGGGAATAGTTCCAAGGAGTGCTAGTTACACCAGGGCTGAAGAGCCTCCAAGGTCCCTCTATCAGCTGAGACAAGAACAAAAGATAATGCAGGTGTATTTTGTGCTCTTTGTGTGGGAGCAGAACAGGATCTGCAAAAAGAAAATTTCTGGAGCACCATCGTGCACCAGCACCACTTCAGACTAAGCTGCATGGCACAGGGGGAGAATTCCCAGCACAGACACTGGAGGGACACAAGAGGGACCATTGCAGAGCAGCCATGGCTGTGGCACAAGGGGAGCTTGGGGCCCTCCCAGAATTAGGCACAGTGGAGGGGCTGGGATTCCGTGTGAGGGATGCCATTGAATCACCACCTCCTTTTCCCACAGCCTGTTCCCTACCATGCCACGGCACAACTACTGGAAGGTGGCCCCTCTGGTGAAGTCCCTGTGTGCCAAGCATGGCATTGAGTACCAGTGCAAGCCTCTGCTCACAGCCTTCGCCGACATTGTGCAGTGAGTACTGACCTGCTGTGTTCCCAGATCTGGTGGTGTCCAGTGCTGTGGAGTGAAAAGGGGAGGGCAGGGGCAGCCTCTAAAGGTCCCTTCTGACCCAAATCACTCCATGATCTCCTTTGCTTCATCTCTAGATGGGAATTCTCCCCACGAGGCTCTGGATGGAGCATGGGGTTCATTCCCTTGTTTCTCTCTTGGCAGCTCTTTGAAGGATTCAGGGGAGCTCTGGCTCGATGCTTATCTACATAAATAAGCAGCAGTGGATCCCTGCAGAGGAATTCCTCAGCCTTGTTGCCTCCTGTGGTGGTCACCCTGAAGATCCTGCACTGAGGAGAGCTGGCTGAGCCAGAGGTGGGGAGGTGGTGCTGCTTAATTCCATGGGTGAATGTAATTAATATGATTTTACCTTTTTTTTTTTTTTTTTAAATATGTGCTCTTAATTTTTTCTTGTGTTTTTCTCATTCCTCTTCTCTGGTGTTGAGTTCTGGGGAAAAGCTGGGTGGAAGAAGTGTCCCACTGAGCTGGGTGCAGCTTTGGACTTGGAACAGATTCCATCTGCTGATCCTTCATTTGCTGAGTATATTGGAGGGAAGCTTCTTATCTAACATAGGCTTTTTTGACTGGCTCTCATTGTGAGTGTAGTAAGGAAGTTGGGACAGCATGAAATCAAGGAATGTGGGAATTAGGGAAATGTGGGCAGCTCTAGGGAATGGGGTAGGTTCAGTATTTTCAAATCCCTGTTTGTAACAGGGAGCTCCCAGACCAGTCTGTACATATGTGGGTGGGAGGTGCAGCAGCAGTTCTCTAGGAATGGGATGTAATTGGAGCCCTAACTGAAGCAGGGAAACAGAGGAGTGGAAGTTTTTCCATGTGCCATATTCTGTGGGAATGCTGCCCTCCACATCTCCTCTGGAAGCCTCTGGTGACATTCCATGGGGGATCTGCAAGAGGTTTCCACCATGCCAGACTCTGGAGTGCTACAAAGCAATTACTGAGAGTCAGAAAAGAGAGAAACCTGTCCCATCCATACTCAGGATCCCTACAAGAGTGACTGAGGAAGCAAAAGCATTCCAGGCTACGTTGGACAGGGCTTGGAGCAGCCTGGTTTAGTGGAATACGATAAACCATGGCAGGAGATGGAATGAGCTGAGCTTTTGGGTCCCTTCCAACCCGAACCATTCTACAGTGATTCTGTGGGAAGGGTGATCATCATCACTCTGTGATTGCCTGAAGCTTTGGGCTTTTTTGAACCTCCGGGTGGTTTGTTAAAAGGAGAGAATGCCCATGAGGGATTGCTGCCTGAGCAACAGCAAATCTAAGCAAGTTATAAAGGTGTGGGGGAGTCAGATTGCTGTTTGAAAGTGTTTAACTTTTCATTCAGCTGCATATCCACAGGCACGCCTCAGCCAAAACATTGCTGGTCTCCCTGTCTTGAGTGATGTGCCTTCCCAACACAACCCAGCCCTTTGGGATTTGCTGAATAGTCTTACTGCCTTTTCTGGGGTCTTTTATTTACTGCCCCAATATCTCAGGATGTAGCACCTGCCACATCACTAAGGAAGATGCTCCATCACCCTGGTCCTCCAGGGACTGGTGGATTAGAATCCAGGAGGGATGGGTTGATTTTGAAGAATTTTTTACCCAATCAACATCCAAAATGAGGATGAGGTGTCGAGGGAATGGAAGAAATGCATCTTCTCAGGCCAAGAATGTTGTTAAGCACAGGATAAAATTGTAATGGGAATAATAATAGTAATTAAATACCTGTTGATGAAGACCACAAGGAAAGTGGGCCTTAGTTACTGTTTTACCTTGGTTTTTTCCTGTTCCATTTCTTTCCCTCTTCTTACAACTGTGGATGGAGGAAAGTCTATTAATAAAATTCCTTATCTTACCAACTTTTGCTGTCTTCAGAGTAAAATACATCTGTGCAAGAGTCTTCATGCTGTAAAAGGTGGAACAAATGCCTGTCCACAGCTACAGAGAGAAAACTGTCATAAACCTCTTTCTCTAGAGTGTGCTTCTGCTGTGTTTTCTCTGCCACAATAAGGAGGAAACATCTGCAATACAATAAACCAAATGCCTGGAGAACCAGGAAAAATAACACAGATGAGCAGATTGACATCCTGAAGGGTAAGACTGAAGGGGGACCTGACCCAGCATAACCAGATATGAATGTGCTGAGTTTCCTGGAAGTTTTCCAGGCTTGAGAAGAGTTTTCCAGGTTCAAGAAATACACTGAAATACACAACCTTGGAAGAACACCAGCCCCAACTTTGCCATCTAGTGGAAAGCCTTCAGCCTTAGAAATGGAACCTAAACATTGTGGGATAGCCACAGGGTGGCAGTCAGACATCAGAAGGGGAGGAGGACACCCCAGAGGATCAGAAGAGAAGGATCAGCTCAAGATAGAGGCTTGGCAAGGGCATGGAGTGACAGAACAAGGGGAATGGCTTCAGACTGAAAGAAGGCAGGGTTAGATGGGATATTGGGAAGTAATTCTTCCTTGTAGGGGTGGTGAGGCTCTGGCAGAGGTTGCCCAGAGAAGCTGTGGCTATCCCTGGATCCCTGGCAGTGTCCAAGGCCAGGTTGAACTGGGCTTGGAACAACCTGGGATAATGGAAGGTGTCCCTGCCCATGGCAGGGAGAAGAAGATGTTGTTCTGCAGATGTCAGAGGTTCATAAGGCTTTGAAGAATATAACTGGACAAAGAGGTGGCTCCAACCTGGAATAAATCACTTTTTCCAAATCAGGGAAGAACATCTTCAGCAATGGAGCAACTGGAATTATAAAAATGTCAGGGTGTTAAGGGTGATGTGGCATCTGAAATAGGAAAATGCTGTAGTTTTCCCCTTCCCAATACCCACTCATTTGGATTTGTTGCTAGTGTGGATTTGCAGTCCTTGCCCAACTTGTGGATGTGTTTCTATCCTTATCCCAAATTCCTGAAGAGGGAAATGGTGCTCTTTATGGAATTCTCCCCACCTTTAGAAAAGTAGGGGAAATCAAGCTGGATGTAGATCCCCACAGGATGGATGATGAATGCAGCTGAGTCTCTCCTAAATGGGAGGATCTGCTGCTTCCCGATTCTTTTCTAAAGAATATAAAGAGATTTCCTAACGGGTGTAGAGGACAAGTGAAGCAATGGAACACTGCTCATGGGTGGGAAAGGGAGAGAGTTGCACTCTAAGAGGTTTCTCTGGGATTTGCATCTCCTGCAGGGACTGGTATTAAACGTTCAGAGAGTGGGGAGGAATTTCCACCAAGAAATTGTGACAGCAACAAGACAGGATACACCCATGGCAACTTCTATGAAATGCTGGTTATGATGGTGCCCCTTAGGCAAAATTACTATGGACCAGTCAGATCTTTGGAAATCTCCCTTGGCTTTGCTCACAAGAACCAGCCTGGCTTTTTGGTTTTTGCAGCTCATCATTTAGGCTCTTGTCAGTTTGGTGATTTTTTTGGTGAGAGAATAAAATTGTCAGCATTCCCTGAGCCAAATGAAAGAAGAGGCAGTGACTTGATCATAAAATGAGAAGTTCTAGAGCAGAGACCACTTCAATATTCAGCAGCTGAAGTGTGAATCAATACCAGCTCAAGACACAGTGTAAGTGCAAATTCTTAGTACCAAGGTTAATTAGCCCAATTAGCAGGAGCAGTGCTGGATTGTCCTCTAGGGGTATTATAAAAATTCAAGAATAATTCAGTTTTATAGCTGATAATTCCTTGTATAAAGTTTGGTTTGACTCAGGAAGATATCAGGGCAGGCCTGTGGGCAGTATTATCCTAATTAGGTCACCTTCTGCATAATAGACCTTTCCAGATGAGCACTAACCCATCATTTAGCTGCAGACCAAGATAGAATGATAACTTCTCCTGGCAAGAAGGGATGCCAATGTTCCAACAAGTGAGCCTGAAATCCTTTCCAGCATCATCTCCCAGTTGGTTAGGAAAAAGAAACAAGGTGAGGTAAGAAACGCTGGGTGTTGCCCAAGGAAAATAAAAGGTGAATGGAGATGCTGCAATGAGCTCAGGTTTTGACATTTTCTTTGTTTTGTTCCCTCTTCTCCCCTCATCCAAGAGGAAGGTCAGAAACATGTGAGACTAGAAAGCCACAGGTGTTTCTGTCTTCAGCAAATACTCCAAAGTTACCAAAATAAAGGAGCAAGTATAAAATTATGGGACTTAGTTCCCTAGCAAAGAGAAACAAACTCAGGAGAGCATTTTTGAGGGATGAGGGACAACCTGTGAAGCAGATTGGGAATAAAAGGAATTATGAAAAGGTCATGGAACTACAAGTAGGAGTTGCTACTTGTAGCAACTTTAGCAATTTAGCAATTGCTAAAGCATCAAAGAAAAATTAAATTTTGCAGAAGAAGCAGCAAAATACGAAAACTATGAGCGGTGCCCTTGGGGGCAGGGTAGGATGTCGGAGTTTAAGGATGAGGGACATCTCTGAGGGAAAATGTTTATGTTGCCCTAAGGACACTTCCCAAAATACATGGCTGAGGAAGGACAGAGGCAGATGGGGAAGGAATTACGGCAAATTTTGTCAGTGCCACGTTTGTTGCAGAGGTTGGAAGGCAGCCCAAGGTCCAGGGGAAGGCCAGACACAGGAGGAAAGTGCTCTGTGTGTACCCATGGAACCACCGTGGGTGTTTTAATCCTGGCTTAGGCCACTTTGTTCCTAATTAAGGTTGCACAAACCACGTACTAAAACAAACTTTCGAGCACGGGCACCCTTTGTGGAGTTTTTCTTCTGTGAATGCCCTGCACTGGGCACAGAAAATGCAACAAAATTGCTGCCTGGTCTGAAAAAAAACAATCCCCCAAAGTCACAGAAGAGCCCCTGGGATTCTGACTTTCATGAAGCTGAAGGGTGCAAAGGGTTTATTTCATTGGAATTGCAAAAATAAAATTATGTAATATGTGTTTTAATGCAACTTATTGTTCTGTGGGGAGATTTAGATGAAAAGGTTCACAGGGCTTATTACAGAGCCTGATTTTAGCTCTCAGTCTGATTAAAATCTTGGAGTTTTATTGTTTGCTCATACAATGTACCCAAAAGCTAGGAGGGAAAGCCAGGCTTTTCACAGGTGTTTTGTTTTGAAGATTGTTTTCACAAAGAAAAAAACCCCCTTAATTTACTATTAATATCTGGAATAAGGTATGAAACAAAATTAATAAAAATTTTAAATACCTGAACAAACGAAACCCCTCAAGGCAGGGTCTCCATTGCAAACTTGACTCTGTCTGTTAAAAAACCACTTGGTTTTGCTTTAGGTTTCTATTTCATGGGACATGGTATAGCTCCATCTGAGATGCAGGGTGGTGTTTCATTGACACAGAATATACTAAAAAAGGGAAAAATTGGTCCTTTTCTCCTTCTGACTGACATGGTGCCTTTTAATGTTTTTATCAAAAGCAGTAAATTACTGGATTCTTTTTTCCTTTCCAAAACAAAATTTTGCCAACTGAAAAGGTTTTTGTTGCTTGAAAAGATTGCAAAGATCTTTCTGAGTGCAGCCTGTTCCTGAATTATGGATTCCCCATTAAGTTTTGTGCTGGAGATATAATAATTTTAATTATTTCTATTTCCTGGCTGTGTTTGGAAAGAGGCACATAATAGTGACAGAAGAGGGAATCATCTGGAGATGAAATCCAGGAAGAAAACCAGACTGTGCACAGGAATGTGTGTGCTGACTGTGGATGGATGCAGGTAATTTCCTTGGAGCCACTCTAGGGTAAAGCAATCCTGAAGCCTCCACAAAGGGCTCAGGATCCTGTGTGAGTTCCACTCACTCAGTAGAGATTCTCCACCCAGTTTTGCCCAGGAGCCCCGCCTGAGAGGTGTTCCCACTTGAAAGGCTCCATGAAAACCCTGTAAAAAAGTAAGACAATATTACTCAGAACCTAAAGATCCTCTCCAGAAAAGAAGATTTTCTTAGAAACAAGATCACAGGATCATTAATGCTGGAGAAACCTCTAAGATCACCAACCACTTCCAAATGCTCCAGGGTATCTCAGTGCCAGATTTATTTCTGTACCATTCATCTCCAGTGGATTTAAGGGAAAGCTGCAAGCATTTGAGTGACAGAGGATAAAGGGCTGAAGCAGCAAGTGCCAGCTAAGCAGTCACGTCGTGGCCTTCTGGAAATCTGGGAAACTCTGTCAAGTGTCTGTGCAGGGAGCTCTGAGTCACAGGAGCAGGGCTGTGGAGCAGCTCTGGGCACGTGTCCCAGCTCCCAGGAACGCAGGACACGCATTTTGGCAGCTGTGTGGGCAGGGGTTGCAGAACACCCAGTGTGGTGTAAATTCACTCTTACAGGTTTCTCAATAGTTTCTCTGGGTGAGTAGGACTGTGCCTTTCACTGTCTGAGCTTTTCCATGCACCTCTGATCTGTTTGGTGACCTGGATAATACAGACAGGCAGCTTCTGTTTTCACGCTGGGAAGGGATTTTAATTGAACAGAATATCGGTGGGCATTACAGGCCCCTCTGAATGGGATCTGATGCTAAAGAAATTCAGAGGACAATCATCTTAGAGTTCCCAAATTTAATTCCACCGGTTTGGTGGTTGCTGACAACCCCAGTGTTAACAGTAAAGTCACAACTACTGACTGTGGGTAAAGACAGAGACATCCCATGTTTGTTCACTCCAATAGATTCCTGGCTCTTTATCCTGCATCTCCTCGTAGACCGAAACCAAATGCCACATTTTTAGCTCCTCCTTTTCAAGTAGCTGCTACATGTACAAGTCTGAATATAGGGCCATGGGAAGGTTTTTTTGTACTTTCAGCCAGCTATGGAGTAACTTGATATTTTCACATGTGCACAAAACCCCACATCTGCGGGAAATTGCGCAAACTGTTGCATATTTTATTGCCACCACCTCAAGTACTGAACATTGATTTAGGTAAGACTGCACATATACATAGAACATGAACACATCGTTAACGTGGACGCTCTCAGCTTTTATTTAGAGCAAGATAAAGAGTTACAAAATACAGTGCGACAGCAGGGTAGAAATTATTCCTCCCTTTTTTTTTTATCACTGTCTTCTGATGAATACCAGCGGTCACATTTCTCTTTTATTTTGGGTGGTTCACCAATTGCCACATGTCAGGCGCTTTTAAATGGCAGTTGACTGATTAATTTGCAAGATGCTACACGATTTGAAGAATTAGAATTGCATAATTTGGAGTTCTGTCAGCCAGAAAACTGCCCGCTCCGTGCTTGGGAGATGGGGAAAACGCCTCACTCTGCTGAGGTGCCTTGGTCAAGAAAGCAGTTTGGCTTTTTTATCTACCTTTATCTTTCTTTATCTTTGTGTCCTACCTGAAGCCTGCAGCTTCAGCTGAGTGTTTTCAGTCCTTCTCAGAACTGGCTGCTCACACAACAATCAGTTTTCTTGGAATCCCAGTGTGCAAATTGTCTGGGAAAGTCTTTGTCATGGGAGATACTTGAGACCTGCAGCTGGTCAGGCTTCAGGCAGGCACTGGGCATCACTGCAGGCCACATCTGGGCTTGGAGACCTAAGGAATTCAGAAGCATAAATAGAAAGTTTGGAGCAAGGGGGAAAACTCAGGATTTGACTCAGTATTGTATTACAGAAGGGTATGATGGAAATACCACACCTGCCTGCTGCTTGTACCTTCCTCAAAAGCACTCAGGGCTTGGAATTTTGGATTAAAAAAAATCAACCAAGATTAAGACACTGCTAGATCTCAAGTAGGGCAATATTTCATTGATACTGCTTAAAATTTTCTGCAAAATTCATGTGAGTTCACAGAAAACTTGTCATTGCATTTTATTACAGCTGAGAACTCTTTACCTCTTTATTGCACAGCAGATCTTCACAATATCAGAGATGCTTAGACTTGGTTTCTGCAGGGTCAGTTTTTAAGTTAATTATGGCAACACTGCCTTTAAGCACAGGTTTCTGAATCTACAAACTTGGTGTTAACAGTTATCACTATTGATATTATTATTGTTGTTATTGTTGTTTTTATCACTATTATTACTACTACTACTGCTATTACCACAAAATATTTTAATATTATAGACTCATGAATAAATTACTTGTACAATTTGGTGGTTGCATAGCTCAAGAACATACAGGAAGCTCTGAAACCAACTGCATGCAAAGTATTATCAATATAGAAGCCAAATTTACTGGAAATAAAGAATGCTTTCTTAATGTGCTCTTTCTTTACTCTGATCTGGTGGTATTTTAATCAATTTTTTGTTTAAGAAAGGCACATTAATTTAGCATGCCAAGGTCAACACAGAAAATTTCAAAGCCTGAGGACAACCTGAATGTTTTGGGTGGTGATGAGGCCTTGTCGAGGTAATGGGTGTCTCCCCAAATTTCTGTCTTTATCCCTGTTTGTGCTCAGTGAAGCAGCCAGACCTTGCAAAGGCAGCTCAGGAAGGACAAGAAGGAGCAGGGCTTTTCCTTGGGTGTGTCCAAGGGAGAGGAGGGAGTTTGGGCAGGGTGTGTTTGGGAGAGGAGAGCCAACCAGCCCTTGGAAGGGCAGGGAGTGGCTTGGAGTGGGGCTGTATAACGGGCAGGCCAGCATGGGCCACCCTCAGCCTGGATTCCAGCACGGATGGCTCCCCAGACCGGCCCCAGCGAGAAGGGGACGGGATCTGTTCCAGCCTTCCCACAGCTTTTCACCTGGGAAGAGATCGGGATCCGCAACGGGCGCGGGCAAGGCCGGGAGCAGTGGCTGGTGATCGACAGGAAGGTTTACGATGTCAGCGAGTTTTCCAAGAGACATCCCGGGGGCAGGCGGGTTATCAGCCACTATGCTGGGCAGGATGCCACGGTAAGAGCTGGGGAGGAAGGTGGTTCCAGGGGCAGGGAAGGAGGACGTGGTGGGGAACCCTGCCTGGTGGTGGTCATCGCTGACCTTGGGCTGCAGGACACAAGGAAAAGTCCAACAAATATATCCAAACACAGATCTTCCAGGGATTCCTGCAAAAATCTTTTATCTAAAATCATTTGGTGCCTGTTGGCAGGAATAATAAATTCTAAGCAGATCTCCCAGATTATGGTGAAAGGAGACGCTGAATTTCCGAATAGGGCAGAAATCTGAGCGTTGGAAACATGGGCATAGACTTGTGGTGTGGGAGATTTAATTCTTGTCACGACTTGAAGAAAGTTGATTACCCTGTCTTAATTCCTCATGTTTCAGCGTGTGGAATGGGATAGCGCTTCCTAACTCCTGGCCCGAAGTGGATCAGATCAGTTACTTTTCACATTTCATCCCTTGCATCCTGCTTGAAACAGGGGCAGAAATATTCCTGGTGATCTCAGAGGATGAAAAAGGAGGGGGTTGAGTCTTGTTTGGTTTCTCCCAAGTTCACTGACCATCAGAGCATTGGCCAGCCCAGAGATCCTGGTTCCATCTCCTGCACTTTCTGCCACTGGACTTTTACAGAAGGAGTCAAGGAATGCAGAATGCATGGAATGATTTGTCCCCAAGCTATGTCCTCCCAGCTCCTACAAGGACCTGCAATTTACATCACTGTATTTATACACACCCAGGGGCTTTAACTGTGGTGAATGTGTTTAAAAAATGACCTTTGATCTTACTTGCTTTTATTGTTGCAATCTGATTTTACTTGGTCTTAAAGGTATTTTTAAACTTCTAGGTGTGCTATATCCCTTTGAAGACAGGACCACAACCAATAGCCAAAATTGTGGGTTCAGTGTGGATTTGTGTTGCATCCTAACAACATTTTCTGTCTTGCCCTTGCTAGTCCTAATCATTCTTTTTGCTTTTAAAGTGCTGCTTGTTCATATATTCTAAGAAATCCACATAGAAAAGCAGGACTGGAAGGTGTCTCAAAAAATTACTGCTGCAGGACTTTACCTAAAACCAGGATCCAGGATTTTTTTTCCAACAACTCTTTACTACTCCAGAGCTCATAATAGTATAGACATTGTGAGAATTTTCTTTCTCTGTGGGGATTATTTTGAATTTACAAGGCAAGAGCATTGCAGAACATTTAATTGATGTCAAATGTTGTGAGTTACGTGCGTTGTAGGTGATAGTTCTTAAAGTTAATCTCAGAAGTAAATCTTAAAGTTACTAAAATGCTAATCAGGGCCTAAGACCAGGGAGGAGAAAGAACAGGCAGGACTGAGAGGCTTTCAGTGATAAAAATCTGTGATACTGATCTCATGGATAGGAGTTTCTACTTGAAAGGATTCTGGTTCCTATTTCCAAACTGCAGCATAGATATTTACAGATTAAATCAGAACTCCTGGCAAGATGGAGGGATATAAAAATGAATAAAGACCTGGAAGATGAGGGGCACAAAACCATGATGGAAGGATTTCCCCAGTCCTCTGGGTCTGGACAAAGTTTTTTCATTTGCCAGGGTGACAAAGGGCCACTAGATGTCTGTAGAAAAGCTCAAATGTCCAAAAAGTCACCCTGTTCTGACTTTTTCTAGACTAAAGTACTCAGAGACTGTCTCCAGCCAAGAGGCTCCAAGGAAGTCCTCTGTCCTCTTCCAGGGATTTGATCCTGACCAGACCTATGCAGAATATTTGGGTTGTGCTCATCCCTGCTGGTTTTCAGAGCCAAAATCAGCAAAACCAGACTGTTCAAAATGAGGATTTTGTTCTATCTGCTCTTTCTGGAAGAAAAAAGGGTATGGCCAGCCTCTTCACCTTTCCTCTGGAAAATCCGCTGAGGACATGAGCTGCAAAAGAGTTTTGATTTATCTGGAATCTCATCCTTTGTTTACATTTGATTTGAAACTGGGATTTGAAATGGTTCTCGGACAGGCACTTTTGTATTCCCGCTTCCCCAAAACATCAACCAGTCTGGAAATTTGGAGGGAACTACAAGAGACACCCAATTTGTGCTGCTGAGTATGAGGCTTCGGCATCTATTCTCTATGGCCTTAGTGTTACACAGACAGGATTTCAAAGCCTCATCCCAAGCATGGCAAAGACACACCTCATTCCCTGCTCCTGGGTCCCATCCATAGGGCAGGGCTGCTGGCTGGAGCCTTCTAGGGACAGACTGTGCTGAAACAAGCAGAAGAAAGAACAGGTTTCCCTCTGCAAAGGGTTTTTCATCAAACCCTTTCATGTTTATTACCAGCCTCGCCCAGGGGCTTTTATGAAATCTGGGCTCTTGAAACTCCTCCAGCTTCCTTGGGCCAAGCTCCAGTCAATAGGAAAGAGTGACAGCAGAGATGAAAATGGACAAGGGGAGCAGGATTTTGTGCTATAATCCAGACCTTGGGAATGAGAGGCTCAGCTCTGGTATTTGGTGACGTGCCCTCTCTCACTCCCTCCCTTTGTGTTCCTCAGGATGCCTTTGTGGCATTTCACAACGACAAGTCCCTGGTGAAAAAGTACCTGAAATCTCTGCTGATTGGGGAGCTGGCACCAGATCAGCCCAGCTTTGAGACTAATAAAAAGGTAAGTGCCCTAGATTCCAGTGGTGGGAATGGCTTGGGCTTCAGCATGGGAGGAGAAGGAAAACAGGAGAGGTAGCAGGAATCGCCTCTGAGGGAGCACACCTGATGCTGTGGGTGGGCAGGAGGTGGTGGTGGGCAGGCATGGAGACACGACTGTCCCAGCATCACTAAATCCACCCCTGGGAGCAAGGAATGAGCTCCAGTGCCCCAAATCCTGCTCCGGTCTCCTCACTGGGATATCTCAGAATCAAAGCAAAGTCTGTTGACTTCATGCTTGTTTTGGCACAGAGCCCCTACTGACAGAACATCTCCTCCAACTTGTGTGGCTGTTTGGGGGTTCCTGGCTCTGCTCTCTAACATTGTCAAAGTAAATAGTGCATTGGTATTCACTTTATCCACAGAGATCCCTTTTCTTTACCCACAGAAATCCCTCTTGGAGGATTTTCGTGAGCTGCGCTGCACCATTGAGCGGATGGGACTTCTGAGGCCCAATTATTTCTTCTTCTTCCTGATTTTCCTTCACCTCCTGGTGCTGGATGCTGCATCCTGGCTCACAGTCTGGTACTTTGGCATATCCCTGGTGCCTTTCGTGGCTGGCATGGCGTTCTTCACCACTGCCCAGGTAAACTGCTGACGGGTGCTCAGTGCAGACGCCCTTGGCATCTTCCAGGTGGAGAGGATTAATGGAATGCTCCCGTCCCAGGCACTGCCTCTCCTTAGATCCCATTATCTGGCTGAAGATGACGAGCACGTTCTACGTCACAATTTTCTGTTGCCTGCAGCAGATCTCATTTTGCTGACAGGCTGCTCCCTCGCCACGATGGGGTTCTTGTGGAACTGGCTCTTTCACAAGATGGGATGAGCTGATCTAATCACTTACCCCAGCAAAAAAAAAAAAAAAAAAAAAAGCAATATTTCATTCTCACCTGCACATCTGGCTCTCTGTTTCTTCTGTCAGATGGCTCTGGTATTTTTTGAGTCCTTTATGAGTCCCTGCTAGCCCTGAATAGTTTTCTGCTGGATTAATAAATTCAGCCATATAAGGAAAGGATCCATTTCAGGGTGGGTGTAGGGAAGCAGGGAATAGGGATTTGTAGCGCTTAGATGGAAGAAATTGAAGGGTGTGGCAGAGGAAGAAAAACAAGATTTTATTAGCACTGAATGCTTAAGTTTGCTCAGATCTCCCTGGAGCAGGTGCAAATGAGCTAATTTATTTAATTAATCTATTTTATTTGCCTAATAACTACTAAGGCAGATATCTCTTGAAGAGCACTCTTGTATTTCCATGGAAATATGGAATGCAGCGAAGCCACAGACTTGGAAACCATTCCACCTCCTACCTGGTTACTTGGAAATTAATTATTTGTGATGGCAGCAACAGAATTCCGTGCTGTGAAGTTAATTGCAGTGATGTTTTGCTGCTTTCCCTATATTCCAGATGAAACTAATATCTGGAATTGAGCAGTTCTAGTGGAGAGTGGCCTGGGTGGAAGTTCCCAGCCCTGGGAGTGTCTCTTCCACACATCAGAAGGAGGATGAAACTCAGACTATGAAGTTACAGAGACTCACAAGGCAAATCATTGCAATAAAGCAGTTCTCTTTCCTCAGTGATCCTTTTGTCTCCCAGATCCAGATGGGCTGGTTCCAGCACGATCTGGGGCACTGCTCTGTCTTCAGGAAGCCCAGGTGGAATCATCTCCTGCAGATCGTGGTGATAAACATGCTGAAGGTGAGAATGTTCTCTGGGCTAATCGGGACTAAGCATGGATGGGAGTGTCCCTAAATCCAGGCAAGGTGAGGGGATTGCAGTAAATAGAGATGTGATCCTTGATATTGCTCCAGTTTGAATCGCCCTTTTCCCCACGCAGGGGATGCCTGCCAGCTGGTGGAACCACCTGCACAACCAGCACCACGCCAAGCCCAACTGCTTCCGCAAGGACCCCGACCTCAACATGCACCCTCTGCTCTTCAGCCTGGGCAAGACCCTCTCCGTGGAGGTCTGGAAAAGCAGGCTTCATGACAGAAAGCTAGAATGGGATAGATAGCTAATGCGTAATAATAACAGCCCAGTTTGTGCCTTGAAACAGAGTCACTTCCAACCCAGACTTTTCTAGGATTTTCTGACGATTCCCAAAGTGTTCCAAGATCTGAGAGTCTCGTGTTATTGCAGTGCTGAGGTATCACCACTCCTGAGAAGCAAAGGCTTAAAATCAGTGCTTAAGTAAGGGCAAGCACCTTGAAGGCAGCTCCAGGGATGAGTCAGCCCACTTGCTTTAGAGAGTGTCAGTGAGTCAGATGTTCCCTCTGGATCCTCCAGGGTGGTGGAGATGTTTGGCACCCAAATCCTTCAGGAGCTGCCACGCACTGAACAGCAACACTGCGAATCATTTCCTAATCCTGAATTTTATGGCTTTCATAAAAAGAGAAACTATGAATAGATCCTCCCTGCTCCCATTGTGGTTTCTGATAGCATCAGGATAAGCAAGGGCTCGTTTGCCTGTTCTTTTCCTTGTAATTGCTTTTACTCTTGGGGTGATGAAATGGCCTCGTTGTGAGATGCGCCAGCCTTTTAAAATAATTCCTCTCTCTCTTTTACCTGCTGAAGGAACTTTCCAAGGCACATGGAAAATTCCAGCTCTGTTGTCCCAGAAAGATTCCTGCAATGGGAGATATAAAATGCTTATTGATAGAAAACCATTGGCTCCAGCTGGGAAGGATTTTGTCAGGGATTTTGGGAAAGACTTCTCATGTGGGAGCATGAGCATCCAGAGTAGGCTCTCTGTGCTCCAGTGGGTTTGATGGAGTGAAAATGTAGGAAATCAGTTCTCATGGCTTCCTGCTTTTTAGCAGGGTCAGAGTTAGGCACACTATGGATGGACAAAGTGGATTTCAAGGGGTTTGTTTATCCAGTTTATTTATTGCTTCAGTGTTGATCCAGTACAAACTGGAGCTCTGGAAGTAGCTTGCTTTAGCTCTTTATTATTTTGTCTTTTGAAGAATTATATTTGCAAAAGTTTGGGGTGATGTTAAGAAACTTTTTGTGCAATTGGTGAAAAATTACAAGGGGAAGAAATAAACTTAATTGCGCTTTTTGTAAATATTTCAATATCTTTTCATTTTTCAGCTTGGAAAGCAGAAGAAGAAGTTCATGCCTTACAATTACCAGCACAAGTATTTCATCTGTGAGTCTCCCCTCAAACCATGAGTGCATCTCCTCCCCCACAAAATAAGGGGTTTTAAAGATATTCACATTGAAGTGAGAGCTTCAGGAAGCTTTCTTCATATTGAAGAAAGTCCCCATAAGGAGGAATTGCTCCTTAAGTCTCTGTTTGGGTTATGAGATGTAGATGGGGGTGTATCAAACAGAGGCAAGGAAGGGATGGGGAAAAAATGGAGAAGTGATGAGAAGAAAAGAGGAAGAGATTATATAGATGCATGTAGGTTAATATGAGTGGAAGACAGCAATTTTTCCTCCACTGCAAAGAAGAATCATTTTTATGATGCAGTGAAATTACAAATGTCTCTTTCTTTCCATTCTGTCCTTCAGTGCTAGCCCCGCTCGCCCTCATTCCTTTCTTCCAGCTGTCAATATTCTACTTTGCAATCAAGAGGAAAAAGTGGTTGGTAAGCACTGCTTCTCTGTCTGGAAAACTCCAAAAATGTCACTGTATTCACCTTCACCTCCTATTGGTCAGGTGATTGGGGGGTAGGAAAGAAAAAGGATAGAAAAGACTGATTCTAGGCTTGCTGCAGCAAGAGAAAATTGCTTAGAAGAAACTTTCTAGCCTTTTAGAAGATAAATAAAATGCCAGGAAATTCCCAGACCCTGAGTGTGATGGCAGGCCTGTTGTCTGCAGTTATTCTTGGTTAAGTGGGACTATTTCAGGGACACACCCAACTTGGTGCAGAGTGGAGCTTACTCCTGATAAATTTGCTTATCAGAATATTTTTTAAGCTGCTGTTCAAGTGAAAGGGAGAGGAAAGTGGAGGAATCTCATCAACAAAGGCTGATTTTCATCCTGATTTGTTTGGGGGTTTTTTGTTTGGTTTTTTTACAGGAGCTGATATTGATTGTGGCTTTCAACATCCGAGTCTGCCTCATGTACATTCCTTTAATGGGATTTAAAAACTTCATGATATACTACTGGCTGTCCAGGTAACTCAGAGCACACCCAGAGCCCCCACAATTAATATTTGCAATCAATATTGAGCTTCAAAAGAAAGAAATGAAAACTAATACTATGATTTTCTCAGAGTTAAATAGTCAGGAGAAAGAGTTTAACTTCAAGGGAGGTGGTGGCTCAGAGTGGTTCTTAAACTCCAACTTTACCTGAGAAGAGACTTAGCCAAGTGTTTTAGTGTTAAATTTGGATGGCATTAGAGATACAGCAAGAGCTTCTGTGTTTATCTGCCCAGATACCTTGAGAGTACCTGGTTTATTTGGGTGTCCCAGATGAATCACATCCCAATGAACATTGATTATGACAAGAACAAAGACTGGGTGTCTACTCAGGTGAGAAACTCCTTTCTTCTGGAATACTGGGTCTGCTGGTCTTAATTATAGAACAAAGACAATGTTGTTATTCTCTTAGATTTACTGTTAATGAGGTTTGCCCTTTCATTCATTAAATAAACATTTCTGTGTTATTTGAACCATTTAAATTTTTAGTTGGAAAACAGGAAATCTAGGTTTTAAAAATCCTGGTTTTTTCACTGAAAGGCCTGGACATATTTTTCACAGCCCTTTCCCCTCCCTTTTACAGGAAAGTACTGGTGGTGTAACAGCCAATCTCATTTTTAGGCCAACTAAAGGGAAGTAAAATGGGATACCTTTATTCTTATCCCTACAGGCTTCAGATTTACTACAGATCAGATAAATCTGACAAAATTGCCTGATAAAAATGAATATGTAAATATTTTGCTCACATCTATCCTGCCTCCAGCAGTATAATCCCATATAGGGGTTTTGCCTCAGTTTCTTGTTTTATCAATGATAAAAAACTCAGCCTAGCTAGTCTAGACTTTGTGGAATTCCTCAGGGCAGTAATGGCTGTAATCCCTGACTTTGCCTTGATTTTTATGCTAAATAAGGGTGGGCACTGATTGCTGGGGGTTCAATTGTTGGACTTGCAGGAAAATAAAATCTAAATCATCTGGGGGTTTGGGGTTTTTTCTCTCCCAGCTCCATGCAACCTGCAACGTGAACCAGTCTGTGTTCAATGACTGGTTCACTGGGCACCTGAACTTCCAGATTGAGCACCAGTGAGTATCATCCTGGGGGGAAAAATGGGAATGATCTGGGGCAGGGGGATATTTTGAACAGGGAGAAAGCCAAGTCTTGCAATAACTCCTCCTCATCCCATTCCACAGCCTGTTCCCCACGATGCCTCGGCACAACTACTGGAAAGTGGCTCCCCTGGTGAAAAGCCTCTGTGACAAGCACGGCATTGAGTACAAAAGCAAGACTTTGCTGACAGCCTTTGTAGATATTTTGCAGTAAGTATCGATTAACAAGATGATTTTGCTCTGTGGTGGCGGGTAAGAGACACCGAGGCAGCCATTTTGAATCAAACCTAGAGTTTATTTAGACTTTTCTAAAGTTCTAAAGTTTCAAAGCTTGTTTTTCTCTTCCTTAAATACTCTCAGCTCATTGCCTGCAGACTTTACTGTGAGGTGTCCAAATTTAAAATCCCTTTTTTCCCTTTTATTTCTTTAACTGCAGTTGGTTTCCCACAAAGTTGAACTCTGTCCCCTCCTAAGTGATTTTTGCCTTCTGCTCCTGCAGTTCCCTGAAGGATTCTGGGGAGCACTGGCTGGAAGCATATCTGCATGGATAGAAACTGGCAATTCTCCAAGGGAATCCCTTCACCACACAACTACTGCCAAGAGTCAGGACACATCATCCCTGTGCGTGTCCTCAGGCACAGGAACTCAGGAGCTGGGCAAAGTTAATTTCAGTAAGAATGAAATGGGAAAGTGGCTTCAAGATACATTTTTTACCTTGTTCACAACCATGAACCTCTGTTTTTTCCTGCTCTCAATTTCAGAATTCAGAGATGGGCTTTTAAACTTGGGGAGAAGTAGCTCTTGAATACGCTTGATCAGTTTAACTTTATTGGAAGTGCCAGCTCCTTGCTTATGGAAGAGGTTTGAAAGGAAATTCTTCTCCGAGTCATAGAATCCTGGAATGGTTTGGGTTGGAAGGGACCTTAAAGATCATCTTGCTCCACCCCTTGCCATGGGCAGGGACACCTTCTACCAGGCCAAATTGCTCCAAGCTCTGTCCAGCCTGGCCTTGAACAGTTCCAGGGATGGGACATCCACAGCTTCCTTGGGAAACCTGTTCCAGTGCCTCACAATAAAGAATTTCTTCCTAATATCCAATCTACACCCACCCTCTGTCAGTTCAAAACTGTTGTCCCTCATCCTGTCCCTACAAGTCCTGATAAAAACTCTCCGTCTTCCTCACAAGCCTCTTTCAGTATTAAGGCCTCCTTTGTGTTCTTGGCTCAGTGCATCAGTGAAAAAATGCAAGAAAAGTGCGGGAAGTCAGGAGACATTGGCCAGGGGGAATTTTTAAGGGATCTTCTAGAACAGATCAAATAAATGTTGAAAGAACAATGTGGCTTCTGGGGCATTTCCCCGTTGCTTCTGGTCACCTTGCTGTAACTATTAAGGGTTGTAGGAGGTTCTGTTCCTGGATTGCATGGGCAGGCAGATCAGCTGGGAGCTGCTTACACCTGCAGCCAGTGAACACAGTTTGCATGGCATGTGGTGTCTGTGGGCATAAATACGTGTCTGGGGTTTAACTGAGTGCTGACTGTGCTGTCAGATTGGATTTCTGGTGTAGGCCAGCTTTGAATCAGGCTGAGAAGACAAAGCACTGAGGAGTAGGTCCAGATTTCAAGGATATTTAGGGTACTCTTGCTTTTATGTATATATTACATTTTATCTAGTAGTTTACCTCTTGGTGGTTTAGTACAATTAGGTTTACAAGAGAACTATGAATAAAGTTCTTGATCATGATTTTTAGATTGAAGTCAAAGCCTGTTTTAGAAGGAGCTCTTCTGATTTATCTTGCTGATTTTGAAAAGCAATTAGAAGGAGCTCTTCTGGTTTATCTTGCTGATTTGGAAAAGCAATCATGATTCAATGACACTCCTAATGCCACTTAGAGCAAACACATTCCTTTATGGGTCTGGCAGAACCCATGTGGTACTGCACCCACCTCACTGACCCAAAACCAAAAAGGTTTTCGTGGCAAGAACCCGAGGTGGCAAAAAAGAGACAATTTGCTCATAATAGCAAAGGTCACATTGTTGTTCTCCTCTGCCTTCACACCTAGAACTTTCAGTGGATAAATCACCCACAAGAGGAAGATGTGGGAGATTTAAAACCAGCTCACTTGTGTTGCAATTTACAGACACCAGCACCCCTCTTCTGGGTAACAAGATCAAGCCCAACAAACAAAGCAGAAGGAGTTTGGACTTTTTTATTTTTGCCTTTTTTTTTTTTTTTTTTCCTTCAGAACATCTCTGTTTCTTCTTTTTATTTTTATTTTTGTGTGGAGGTGGAAGTATGAATAACACTGTCCTGGTTGTATCATAATAATGGCTGACAGATGTCTTTGAAAAGGGTCCTGTTTTAAAAAGTAGTTATTTAAAAAGTGTTCAAAATGTAGTTTGGAAATCCCTGCTAGTTGGTCCCTACTGCAATTAAGTGTTCCCAAATCCAGGGCTGGTTATAATGGTGATACCCATAATTATTTGCAAAAACAGAAACATTTTATAATTATTTAAGGGACAGTACTGTCTTAAAATGAATGCAGGGATTTCATGGTACTACATAAAGGCATTTTAAAATTGCTGCCCTGCTGAAGGTAATAGAAATATTAAGGATTCCTCCTTCTTTTTTACCAGTGAGACTTGAAAGCTCTGCTGATCCTGTGTCCCACTGAAATCAATACAAAGCTGAATCAAAAGGGTTTTTGTGGTGTCAGTCTCATAAATTAAACTGATCATTTGTAATGTTTAATTAGAATTCTGCTTATTTGAATTCCATTATTTATTGATTCTTTTTTTTCAATCTGGTTTTAATTAAAACATTTCTGTCTCTATTTGTCTCAACAGGCTGTTCTATGTCGATAATAATTTCTTTATCTTTTTAATAAAGGTTATTAACAGTGGAGCTGGTTTACCTTGGTTAAATTCTAGCATGGTTTACAAACTGCAAGGGGTCAGGTGTAATATTCCCTGAAAGACAATATTTGCCATCTGGAATACCTGGAAGAGACAAGGAAATTAGGGAGATGCTTTGCAGAATCCTTCTGGCTGCTGGAGTTTGTGCTGAGATGCTGCTGGAAGTGGCTTCCTTTATCCAGGTAGAGCAAAAGCTCTTTTGTATCTTTTTGTTCTTCCCTCAGGTCCTGGATTTAGGGATGCATTTGGATAAGATGCTTTGGGTGGAATCTGATGAAGAGGATTTAGAAATGGGTAGAACAACTCCCTTTTCTGCTGTTGTCCTGCTCTGTGTGACAGCATCTCAGCCCAGCACCTCTTTCCTGAGTGTCAAATGATTCACTTATGCACTGATTCCTCTTACTAGCCACCCCTGCAAAAAAATTCCTTCAGTCTTATTGCATAATAACTCTTCAATCATTGTTTGGAAGGCAACTTGTAGCCTGACTTGAAGGAAATTGCAGTTTGTGTGTCCATAAAGAGAGAACCAGCCTGAAACACAGACTGTATTTATACTGAACTCCAAAAGAACAGGAGGTTTAATTCCAGCTTACCACATAAAATGCCTTTTCCTCAGGTGCTGCCCAGAGAAGGTGTGTGCTGCTATTACTCCAAAGCCCTTGAAGTGCTGAGCTGTGCTCCCCTGCAAGTACAGAGCTGCCTCTCTCTGAGCAATTTTCCTCTTATCACCCACCCAGGGTGGGGTGTCTTGGTTTTCCTGGCTGCCACCATGCTTGGATCACACTCTTAAAGGCAGGACTGGTCTTTCCACAGGATATTTATGGCTGTTTTCTCTCCAAAATGGAGCTGGGAGAAGCAGTCCTGCATCCTTTGTAATTAAACTTACAAGAGCAATGTGGTACCTGAGGTTTCATCTTAGGCTGTGGCCCTTCAGGAGGAAATTTCCTCATCTCCTCCATGGATTGTGGCAGGTTTGCATCAAAATATTAATTCTTTCACTCTGCTTCAAGTCTTCTTAACTGGTGAGTTGTGAGGATGTTCCTCACTTAAACTCTTGGCCTTCCAAGGTTTTTTTTTTTTTTTCTCAGAAAAATATAAATACATCTCCCTTGTATCCTCTTATTCCTGGTGATAGATGAGGAAAAATCAAGTGAAATAATATTAACTGATTTGTCTGGTCACTAAACTCAATCTAGTCTGAAAAAATTATTTTTCCCTAAAAGATCTACATCCCTTCTTGGAAGTAACACCTGAAAACACATAAAAAATAGGTTTGAAAATACATCTTTTAAGGATGGTTTAGTTTCTGGAAATGGTCTAGAAGTCTCCATACTTGCAAATATTTACCACTCAAGTCTTATTTACCCTACCTGTGTATATTTTATCTGCAGGGTGGTTATGCTTAGAAGGTTAAATATGTTTATATTTGAGATTCTGATTTTGTGGGGGTATTTTTCCATTCTAAAAAAAGCCATGCTCAGCCATCATGCTATCTTTTTGTGCCAATTAATCCAGTTTATTGATTGAAGGTGTTGACACAAAGGTACCCACTGGGGCTGTTATTCCAATCTGTGACGGGTTAGAGGAGATTCAGATTAAATTTATTCATGAAATAAAAACAAAGGCAATTCTTTAAAGCACTATCCCTTGCCTTTGTGGGATTTTAATAGTATATAACACCTGAAAAATCCAGCAGGACCATCCAGAATCCAGCCCTGTGAGGAGATTATTGAGCAAGAACAAGCTAATTATGCAAATAAAGCCCATATTCCCTGCAAGAACTGCTGCACACAGTGATCTGCATGACCTTCATCTTCACTCTGACTCATAATTCCACTTTTGGGAGCAGAACTGTGCACACCAGCTGGATCCCAGTCAGTGAAGGGCTGGAATTTGCTGACATGGGCTTTTCTACCTGTTTACAACCTGTTGGATCTGTGTCAGCTTTTATTCATGGTCTGTGGGGCATCCAGAACAACCAAGAGGAAGGAGAGGGCAAAAAAGAGGGACCACATCAGATCAGTGTGGTATTCCTGTGCCCAAAAGTGGAGGCCTGAAGAAGAAAATAAACCCAGCTTCAATAGGAATTAATTACAATGTTTGTTATTCTACATAGATTGAATCCACAGGGATTTATCCCATGTGGAAAGAGGCAGCTCTGACCACAGTGATTTAAAGGGTAGCTCTTCTCAGGAACTACTCGTTCCACTTCCACTGATTTATTAGGAATTGCATCCTCATGCCCAAATATGCATCTAACCTTCTTCTGTTCCTCTGGAATGATGAAATAGCCTAAAATTCTTTGACCTGTTGCAATAGGGGATTTGCCAGTGGCTCCTCATGAAGCTGAAAGAGGATTTGCCTTTTTTATTTTTGTCTTTATTTTCTTGTTGAAGTGGGTGTTAGGTCTACACACAACATTATAAAAAAATCCAAACAAAAAACTCCACATAAAAATTGCATGTTAAAATATCTATGCCATTAAAAAAACCCAAACCAAACCAAACCTAAAAACTTCAAACTAAGATTCCCTGCATTCTTTGTGCTATGTCAGGGAGAGAGAATCAAATCAATTTTGGAATGTTCTACCTGGACTTTCTTTCAGGGAAATAGATGGGATACAAACTCCAGCTGAGATTTTCTGATGCTGTGTTTCAACCCCCCCATTGTGAAGCTCCAGTTTGCTGAATCAGAAATCCATCAACTGTGCACAGCAATGAGCAAAGCTAAGCAGGCAGGAACTACCCAGCAAAACGCTCATTAAAATTATTTAAATATCAGCTGTGGGACATGAGCTAAAAGTGTGGTATTGCAGCGCACAAAATTTGCTCAATATAAGTGGTGGTGATGTAAGATTTTTAACCTAGGGTTGAAGTTGCAGGCTTTGGGTGTATGAAAATGAAAGAGGTGCTCTCAGGGTAGTTTTAAAATCTCTTTTATTGACTCACTTCTCCTTTTTATTGCTCTTACCATCTCTTAAATGAAAAAACCCTTGAGTAAGAAGATCAGACGTGCTTACAGCCAGTGAAGTGAGGGAAAATTCTGCCAGTGCGACCATCCACCCAACAGGCCTGTATTCTGTGGTCTCTGGAATGAGGTAAAATCCAGTAGTGCCTAAGAATGTGATAGAAAAGGTACTGAAGAAACTTTTCCCTGACTCAAACTAGGCAATCCTGGGGCTGTAATTTACAGTTTGAGCACCTCTCTGAAACGTGTCCCCTCCAATGAAAAATCTCAACTCCTTTTTGTCCCTTTAATCCTTTTAATTCCCTGCAGTACAGCCCTGAGTGCCTCCTTTTGACTGCTTATATTTAAAAACAGTTGATAATGAAAGGTCCTGTGTTATATCTTTAACCAACGTTCTCTTTTTTTTCAGTATAAACTCTTAATTTGCATCCTTGCTACACTCCCCAGTCCAAATTCTGAATATCCCTGGATAGTTTCACTGCCTGTGTGAGTTATCTTGCCACCTCCATCTTTCCCTAATAACACCTTGGGAAGGGATTTATCTCTGGGCTACTCTCTCCAGTTTTGTTACTCCTGGGATTCTGCCACTCTTTCTTCCCCCGCAAAGCTGGTTTGAAATAAATATTGGGAGGGGTATCCAGAGTACTACCTGGATTAGGCAGCTGGGCTGAATAAAATCTGCTGGGATTTCTTACCATGAGTACACTCAGTGACTTAAAGAGCAGAGGAGGAGAGATCCCAGCTCATGTCCTTCGAATTTTTTAACAGTGTGCCAAGACCACAGGTGTAATGCCAACAAATCCAAGCAGTTGCCTTTTCCAGGGAGCTGCACAAGATCCCAGTTCCCCATCCTTGTTTGTATTCCTGTGTTATGGTGCCTTTTCATGCCTTGATCAGCACCAACTGCAGTCCTTTTATGCTGCCAGGGCCTCACTGCCCTTACAGGGAAGAATTTCATCCCAATATTCAATTCAAACCTACCCTCTGGCAGTTTGAAGGCATTCCCCTGTGTCTCATGAAAAAAAAAAATCTTCCATTTTTCTCCAAGTGAAAACATGGCTTTTGAAAAAATCTATGGAATATAATTTGCTTTGGTGCTGCCTCTTCAGCGCTGCAATCCCTGTGGAACAGAAGATTCCTGGAAAAGGAATTCTCTCTTGACTAACGAGCTCTTAAATATGACCTCAGATATTAAAAGCAAGTTTGAGGCACAACTGCCTCGTTCATGCAGTGTTTTATTGTCTGTTGTCACTCTTCATTGCATGAACCAGGGTGTGTCTGGTGTTCTTGTCTGAATCTGTTGACAGCAAGATAATCCCTCTTGTCTCTGCAAGGAAAACCTCATAACACCTTTCCCATTCAGAGAGCTGGGACCTGGCAAGCCTAGAACTCAGCTCCCAGCTCAGCTTGGCCCTGGGTCACTGCTTGATGCTTTTAGCATCATTCCCACCTGGAACTGGGAGTAAACCTTGCCTGCTCCAGGTGTGCTGGTGCTAACTAGAGCTGAATATTGGCTGCGGCTTCCCCCTGCTGGTAAATGCATTCAGGTGCCCATGGAATGCATGTCAGGATTATACCTGACATTTTCTAAACTCAAAATGTGAAATCACCTGATTTTGGAGTGTAATCCTCGACTACTGGGGGTATTTTACCTCAATTCCGGGGTCAGCAGTACCCCTTATGACTTGAAATCAAATAACAACTTCTTAAATTTAGTTTCCCAGGTGATTTCAAAGGAGTGTTTGAATGTGGATCTGGAGAAAATCACTCTGTTTTTCTTCACTCTCTGGGGAGAGGTAGCAGTTTCTAATTGATTGAAATTTGGACAGCTGAGGAGAGGAAGGTTAGAGAGCCTCGAGAATTTGATCAGCTGGAGGGGTTCTCAAGGAGAAAACAGGGAAAGGATGAGGAAAAATGATCCAAGTTTGCCTCCCTGTAGCAGAATCTTGCTGTTGCACCTGGAAATGGGCCAGTTTTCCTTTTTCCTTGGATGAATTCCTCCCTGGAACAGCTGCTGTGAGTAGCGCAGAAATGTTATCCAGATCACTATAACAAACAATCACATTTAAAAAAAAAATCTTTCTCCAGGGTTACATTTGTATTAGGTGCATTTGATAATGAAAAGGTGGTGCAATTGTAACAATTAATTTATAGCAGCTTTGCAGCTGGAGCTATTCAATTAAAGTTCTGCTCTGGGAGTAAAAGAACCCAAATTATCTCCAGACAAAAATTCCAACTTTTAAATAGCTCATAAAAGAGAGAAAAAAAATTAATGAGATGAAAATTCTACTATTTTTGGGTGGGTTATTTTGAAAAAAATGGTGGATTTAGAAGCTAGGACTTAAAATTCCTAAATTTCATCCCAATCCTGTATATTTTAGAGAAGACATTCCATCTCCTGAGCAAGAAGGATTACTGTCCACATGAAGTTTCACAGCGTGACCATTTGGCTCACTYGTTTTTTCACCAAACCATGAGGGTTTATCCATGAGGCAGAGGCCTTGTCTGCCTGCAGGCCGCGACGAGGAGGTTCAGCCTCTCGCCTTACATTTTTAGTGCTGCTTTTCCACAGGATATGAGGTCTGTTCCTCAAAACCTGCTTTTTGGGATGCTGTGAGGGGTTTGCCAGTGTCCAGGAGGACAAATGTCACTTTGGAGCTGATTTTGTACCGCAGGAAGTGTTTGCTACCAATTTTTGGCGCCTCATTTTCTGAGGGGGAGACGCTCCGAGTTTGGATGACAGGTCAGGATCCTCGATTCTCTTCTCATTCAAAACCTCTTCTCGAAGGAAAGGGCATGGGAATAGCTGCATGGCCTCTCATATCAGCAGCCTTTTCTTTCAATCCATTTTATAAAAAATAGATGGGGAGGTGGTGTTTCCATTGCTTGCTCTGTGTTATATCCTGTGAGAGACCAGCAGTGGCTGGGCCTGACTCGACCTTGGATGCTTAAACTCATTCCTTTGCTTCCCTCTGCAGCTCCCAAAACCCTGTTATGCCTCTTCCAATGGGAAATTGGATTTCCTTGTGTCCCTGGTATAATCCCTGAAACTGCAAATTAATTCCTGGGCCCATTGTCCCAGGACATTGGGTGATCCTGCTGTGGTAAAGACTGTATTTCCAGATCCATGTTACCCTGGGATAATCCCACTATAGTAAAGGTTGTATTTCCAGATCCATGTCACTCTAGGGTGATGGTAAAGGTTGTATTTCCAGATCCATGTTACCCTGGGATAATCCCACTATGGTAAAGGTTGTATTTCCAGATCCATGTTACCCTGGGATAATTAATCCCAGCTTCTGTTCTCTGCCCAAAGGACAGGATTTGAACTATTTGGTGTCTGGCATCACGGCCACCTCCTCAGGTTTGCAATCTGTGAGCAATCAGGACATTAAAAAGGTTTTATGGGTTTAGCTGCTCAGGGCTAAAATTATCCAATTAGTACTTCAGAAGTATCCCACAGGCCCAGCCTTTGTCTCATCAAGGATTTGGAGCAATTAATAGAAGTCAAATGCGATACAGGCACAACATTCACTAATATCCATCATGCTGGGCTGAAGCAAAAGGATTTATAATGCAATTTCCTTTCAAGGATAAGCCTCCAGGTGGCTCATAGAACACCTAAAGAAGATACCATACTAGAACAAAGCATTCCAACCATTTAATCTATGGAATGGTAATCCATAAATCCACATAAAGATCTACTCCTTTAATGGACTTGTCTCAGTTAGGATCCCTCAGTTCAAGGATGTAGAAAATGATGAGGAAAAGGACTGCACATGAAAATTCACCTTAAATCTACACCATTTGCCTGGTTTTTATTCTCCCCAGGCATTATAATTTCCCCAGTTAATTTCTGAGTCTTTGCTTCCCTCAGAAGCTGCTTTGTCTGCCTCAGTTTTAACATTTCATTTTATTTTAAAAATGCCTTTTTCCCCCTAAAACTTTTAACCTTCTGTTTGGCTTAGGTAGTTTTTAATGGTGCATACTCTGATAAATTCCTGTGAACATTTACTCTTTGTTTGCTGACTCATAATTAGAAAAAGGTTAAGTAAAAGACAACTGGGAATAGTTAAACTGTACTTTTAGCAATATTTCTTTCAGTTAGTTTTGACTGAAGAGCATAAAATAATACTCAAAAAAAAAACCCCAAAAGGGAGCATTAAATAATCTGGTCAGTGTTAATAATCATTAGTGAGGGTAGGTTTTTAGACTTTGAGCAATTGATTATCTACAGCAAATAATTAGATTTTTGAGATAACTTATCTAATGACATTGGAAAAGGATAATGATAAACCATTGCTGATCCATGGAAGCTCTGCAGGGATTGCACAAGGAAATATTTAAACATTTGTTATACTTTATGAATGCTTTTAATCTACTGACTGAGACCAGTCAATCTTTTCCTTAACATGCATTTCATAACACTTTTAACCTTATAGATTCTTTCAATGGGTTTTTTTTTTTTTGAGAAGATAATTAAAGCTTCTGCCTGAAAAACGAGAGATTCTGATTATAGGTAAGAAGAATAAAGGAAAATTTAACGGAACTTCTGGTTTTGTCCCTGAGCAGGAGCAATTATGCATTTGCCCTGTATGAAGATTTTTATGATTTAAAACCCTCCTAAAGGAGGCAGTGCAATGCAGCACTCACTTATCTGTGCTTTAACACCCCTTCTATTTAATGATTGTATTCTCTGCTCTTTACACATTGGATATTACTATGAAAAGAATATTTAATTATTTTTAGGGTTCCTAATCAATGGGCAAGAAGTTTCCAACAGATATTCTTATTACACATATGCAAAGGCACTGGTTTTGTCTGAGTTGTAGCCTTTATTTTTCAACACTGAAGTTGCGGTTAATAAATCCCTGTGGTTTCCAGACTGAGCTGCCCTTGTGCACCCGGGGATGTGAAGTTGGTGTGTCCTGTGCCTAGGTCACCTATGCAAATTCATGTTTCCAAATGCAACTGCAAGCCAAAATACAGATAAACTAGATAGTGTAGAGATTGTTTTAGATAAATTCTTTGACAAGAAAGAATTGTGAGGTTTAGGTAGCATTAACTTCCCGGTTCTGCTGCTTTGCCCTTCAGAGGGATGCAAGGAGGAAGAAGACCCCAAAAGAAAGGATGGGTTGGCATGAAATGTGGATGCAGCCACTCCAGGTGAAACAAAGCAGTTAGGTAACCCAGGTGGTGCTGTGCACAGGTTGAGCAAGGAACTGGTCCAGCTACAAAATACAGTTCCTCCCTTTTGATCTTGATAATGGCTCCTGAGTGACAGGATGAATTGCATCCCTCCCCCTCGTTTCCCTCCAGTAAAAGTGACAAGATTGTCCTCACGGAGTGAGTGGGTGTCTGGGATTTTGTAAGACAATTCTAAGTGTGAAAAACACCAGCTCTCACTTGAGATTGGCTGAATAACTTGACTGGGTTTTTAATGTTCTGACTCCCCTGGGGAGAATAAAGGAGAATCATTTAGGCTCATTCTTAAAGGTGAGGAAGTTGTAAAAGCTGATTTTAAGAGTGTGATTCTGCACAGGGATATTTTAATTCTTTGGTTTTCTATTTCAACTGCTTCTGCAGACTTTTTCTGAAACCACATTTCCTTAAAGAACTCCATTACTTCACTTATGAAAGAGAAGATGGAGAGCTAAGCTGGTTCCTGTCCATAACAAAGGGAAGGAATATAAAGAAATGCTGATTAGATCTCTAGTATTTCAATTTTCTTTAAATCTAAAACCTGCGCTGCCTGAGCAATGACTTTTAGAAAAACAACCTTTTAAACTGAAGGATGCATTAAATCAGATTAATCTTGTCCATCTTTATAGGGTCAAGCCTCTTGTCTAAGCTGCTGCCTAGGTTTTCTTGTAAATGCAGAGAGATAATTATCTCTGGATTTAATTTATGCTGTCCATTTCCTTACATGATTATAGAGCAAGAACACATAAATCATTTACATTGTGCATTTTAAGACAGCTAAAGCTAAGTGATTAAATTCATTTCCTTTGTTTGAAATATTCTGGTGCTCACCAGAAAATAGGAAATCATCCTGTTCAGAGACAGGAAGCACTTTCTGTACCTGTGCTACCACACAGCATAAACCTTAAACATGTGGTTGATAAAAGGGGGTGAGATTGTTAAAGGACATCATATTGTTCATGGAATGGTTTGGGTTGGAAGGGACCTTAAAGCCCATCCAGGACAGAGACACCTTCCACTAGAACAGCTCACTCCAACCTGGCCTGGAACACTTCCCACAAACAGCAAAGAGGGGAAAAGAGAAAGAAACAAATAGGAAAGGACCAACCACATTTTCAGGTGATGCTTGCAGCATTTTTCTCCAAGTGAAAAGTCACTGCAATTTATATTTTTGTGTTTAAAATTTGCAGAATAATGTGATTTCCAGCTGGGTTTTGTTAGTGCAAAGAACTGCAAAGGAAATGCTTCTTAGGAGGTGCAGTGAAAGACACACAAGTTGTGTCCAAATATTACAGAAGCTGCTTCTCAAGAAGGTAATTTAGAGGGTTGTGCAATGTGTTTTCTCCCTGATGGCTGATGGGGCCTGCCTGTACCTGCTGACACGCCTCAGGTGGGAAGGTTGGGTGGATCTTTACTCAGGAGCTGGAATGAGTTTGAAGTTTTCCCCAAACACTAAAACAGACAAAGCTTCCTACAAATGGAGTCTGTGGAGGATGTGGACACAGATAGTAATGTGCAGAAAATCCTTGCTGGCTCCTTGCTCTTCTTTATCTCCTTGTGCTTCCTCAGCTCTTGAAATGCACAGTTCCTCTTTTATAAGAAAAGGAGGGGATGCAGTGGCACAAACCTAAGGAGTGCCCCTCTCTGCCTTCTTTTCCAGGAGAAAATGTGCATTTACTGTAGTCACTGTCACAAATTTCTCTCCAGATTTGCTCTAAGAACATGACTGTAAAAGGTCTTTCCCAACCAAAATAGTTCTAGCTTTTTTCTGCATTTCCCCATCCTTGCCAGTAGTGTGATGGCAACATAATCATCATCCTTATGAAATCTCTCTGCTGAATTTTCACCGTGAGTGAGAACCATGTTTCACCTTCCATACCAGCTAATTGTGGATGGGTTTTGTTCCTTTCCTTTCCTAATTCTTGATTTTACACTTTGAGATTGATTTTGTTCCTTTTCCTTCATAATTCCAACGTATTTACTGTTGGCCTTTTCCAAACACTTCTCTTCATCAGGACATCACTTTCTGGAAATTAGGAAAGGAAGTAATTATGGTTCTGATATACAGGACTAAGAAATTAGGAATTATGCAACATTAATCCTTCTCTCCCCCACAGATTGGTAATGTGAAGTGGAAATTGGCTTAGAATATTCCAGGCACACCTGAGAGTGACAGGTCAGTTTAGCAATTCTGTAATGTAATTATTTGGAAGACCCAAGGATTTCTGAGGGATTTCTGGCTCCCTCTGACCCTTATTCTAAAATAAAGTGTCTGTGTTTGCAGGAGGAGAGGGAAGAAGAGAGGGACTGGTAGATTTGGACATCACTGAAATAGTGTATAGAACTGGGAATAAGCTTAACTCTGTCTTTACTTTGCAGGACCAAGTTTGAAATAGTCTGTTTGAAACAGTGTAGTTGTGAAATGCTTTCACTGATTTTCTGCTGTTGCTAGGACTGGTAGGACAGATAGTCTCTAAATTAATCAGGATAACAAGAGGGAAAGTCATGTGGACTGATAAAGCTTTCAGTTGCTTTGTTTATTACTTCTTGCTCTAACAACAGAGTAGTGCCTCCTGTGGGAGTGTGACCATACAACTGATTTTATGTGTAATTTTTATGTAGAGCCTGTCTGTCCTTTATTCTGGCTCCCCTTTCTGGCCTCTCTTGTAGGCAATTGCTGTCATGGTGAAGTCTGAAGTGTGAGAAACAAGGTTGACGAGTGAAATCACTTCCCCAGAGGTTACAAAATCCCTTGTATTATGCAGCAACTTCAGCATGTGCCACCTCCTGTACCCAGCATTTTCCTCAGCTTATTTCCCACTTATCCCATAAAAAGCCCTAGAAGTTATCCCATGCCAAAATTTCCCAGCCACATTTTTTGTAGTTTTTGTTCAGGTTCTTCTCTTCCCTGTTTTTGTGCCATAGCTTGGCTCAAACAACTCTCAAATATGTTTTGAGTTCCCATGGAAGCTTCTCCTTCGTGTTGACATCCCTGCCTGCCTTGTTCAGACATGCAGAGCCACATATTTAGTACCTCATCAGCCCTGAATTTGGGACTGGAAACTTCTGATTTGATTTGGGTAGAAGTATGCTAATCTGGTACTTGGAAAACAAGTTGGGATGAAGAAAATAGGAATAATTC
>PYHW01009597.1:131843-147769 GCA_013186435.1 Turdus rufiventris
CAGCTGTAGGTGCATTTGACCCTCCCCTGTAAATCCTGAGAAGGGAGAAGTGAAGACAAGTACAAGGAATAATTTCATCCAAAGACTTACCACAAGGTGGCATGCGAAGTTCACACACACAAAGTACAACTTCCACTGAGCACAACTTCCAGCTGAGCCCTCTGCTGTCTGCCAAGGATTTGATGGAAGAAGCACCAAGGATTTGTTTTAGGGATTGGGATGCAGACATTGTGATGGCTGCTTCTGGCTCCTCAACAAGAAGCTGTAGTAGAGCAATGATAATGTTTATTAAACCCAGCTCTTGCCCTTTTAGCCAAATCCTTTGCTCTTTCTCCCCCCCATAAAAGTGGTTTTTGGGTTTTGAGCAGCTGTGCCCTCTGAAACCAGAGAATTGTAACCCTGGTGCTTCCCCCAGGAAATGCTGGTGAAAGATTTCCGGGAATTGCGCGCTACAGTCGAGAGAATGGGACTCCTGGAGCCAAACCAGCTATTCTTCTTCCTGCTCCTGGCTCACATCCTGCTCTTGGATACAGTTGCCTGGCTCATGCTCTTCTACTTTGGGACATCCTTACTGCCCTTCGTTTTCTCCCTGCTGCTGCTGACCATTTCCCAGGTGAGCAATGAATTCCACGGCATGGACTGGCATCAACCTACACACACACATGTGAGCAGTTTCTTGTCCTTTTTCTCCTCATTTGGTGCAGTGTCACAGCCACTCTCTGGGTACCAAGAAGAAATCCCACATGTGGGAAGCTCACACTAAACCTAGTTTGGGATTCTTTCAGCAAGATATATTATGGGAGAAGCCTTGAGACTGTCAGCATTCTGCAATCCCTTTCTGCTGGTGACTTTAGAGCTATGTCTGAGAACTAAATCTTGGTATTTCAAAGGAAAGGATGAGTGCGGCACCATCCTGGCCTCAATTCCTGTTTTTCTCCCCTTCAAAGTCTTCTTTTCCTCCTCCAGGTCCAGGCTTCCTGGTTGCAGCATGATTTAGGACACCTCTCAGTATTCAGGAAAACCAAATGGAACCACTTGCTACACAAGTTTGTGATGTGCCACTTGATTGTAAGTCCCTGGAAAACTTCTGAGGGTTTTTCTATAAAAATTTGTGTTCTGAAGATTCTGTGGGGTGTGCGCAGCACTGGGGGAAAAATTAGGGTCAGGAACTGAGGGGATTCTGGATCTGAAAATGCTTTTCTTGCTTTTTTCTTCCTTTGAACAGGGAGCCTCGGCCAAGTGGTGGACTCTTCTGCACTCCCAGCACCACGCCAAACCCAACTGCTTCCACAAGGACCCTGACATTGATATGCACCCTTTCCTCTTCACTTTGGGGAAGAAATTCTCTGTGGAGGTCAGTGAGTGGGTATGGGAAGTCTAAAACTAAGGTGTGATGGCAGTTTCTGTGCAGAGATTTATTTCTCCACAGTTCACACTAAGTCTCTTTAAGAAAGTCTTGAACAGCTGATACATTGATGTCAATAAATTAGACATAATGTAAGGGCACTATATATAGGGTGGAAAATCCACAGCACTTTAATGGCTGGAAAAATTTCATGACCTAGAACAACAACTCAGTAATTAATGATAATTAGATAACTTGTAAACATCAATGGAAGGCATGGCTGCAGTCAGCCTTGGATTATTATTTAAATATTAATGCATGAGGCTCAGTCAGACGCGTGGCTTTGGTGTGTCCATGTCTTCTAGGAGAGTTTGCTTGACGGGAACAGCAGGACTGAAAAACCTGGGACTGGGAATTTGTTGGACCTTGTAGGATATTCCCAGTTTGTCCTGCTTGGACACTTCGAGGAGTGACAACCTAAGAGAGCTGAACCCCTTTTTCTGTAGATCCCATCACAGCAATTAAATATTTTTCTCCATGCCATTTAAGTTCAGAGAATCAAAGAAGAAATATAGGGAAAATGAGAGAAAATATATATTTCTGACCACTAACTTAACTTAGCCTTGATGTATCCAATTCGTCACAAAATGAATCATGAAACAAGGAATGAAGGTTGTGGGAAGTATGCAAGAAGAGTCTCTCTGGAAAATAAATAGTAAAAAGCAAGTTACCTGTGCAAATTGCTTGGTCTCCACTCTTTTTTTTTTTTTTCTTTTTTTTTTTTTCCACAGCTTGGCATCAAAAAGAAAAAATACATGCCCTACAACCACCAACACAAATACTTCTTCATCAGTGAGTATCTCCATCCCCCTGCAATTCCCTGAGAGATATTAAAGGGGCTAGGAGATGCTACTTTTGACCTGGAGAACTTGAGAAAAAACAAAGGTTCCCGAGTCAAAGAACATGATAAAAAACCAAAATAGTAACAACCAGATTTCTGGAAGAGTTGAAGGCCTGACATCTTATCCCAGATCTCCCACATCTCCACAGAGGCTCTAGGTTATGATGTCATACCACATCTCTCAGTAGTATCAAAGTCTGTGGGTTTGGGGTTTTTCTTGTTTGCTTTGCTTTAGTTTCTTGGGGTTTAAAGTGCAAGTGAGATGTCCTTTAGGAAGGCTGAGTTTGGTTCTTCAACCCCAAATCCCTGATAGAAAAGGGATTTCATATGCATTCCTGTTTTTCCCCTGCCTTGCACCGAAGAATAAGGAGTCAGATAAGCTTTGGGCTGTGGAAGCCACTCCTCAGAACAATCATTTGTGGCTGTCCCTCAGCCAAGAGCATAAGATGAAATCTGAGGTTTGTAAGAACTCTCAGATTAATGGACAGACCTATAAATGTTTCAAGGCACTAAACCAACACCCTAACCTGGAATGTTCCCCAGATTGAGCAGGAATTCAGGACCCTTCCTTCCCAGGCTGATGATATCATTCAGTCTATGATGTCACCAGTGACAAATTTTTCTTTCCAGCTCTTCCTCCGCTCCTGTTCCCCACCTATTTCCACTACCACACATTCTACATTGCCTACACAAAGAAGTACTGGGTGGTGAGTACTGCTGCTTGTTTGACCAAAAGGGGTCAGATGGACACCTTCAACCTTGGAGCCAGCTCCTTGCTGGGCAAGAATGCTCAGATTCACCTCTTACAGCAAGCTGTGAGAAAGTATCATTAGTTTGTGTTGGATTTCCTTAGGTTATTCCATTCAGAAAAAACTGTCAAAGCTGAAAGTAAACTGTTGTATTATACCTATGCTATGAAGCTTAAAAAAAAAAAAAAAAAAAGTAAATGTTATTTATAAAGTAAAGACCTGCTTTTCTTGTTGCCTCTGGTTTTGGTAGGACTTGGCCTGGATGCTGACCTTCTACATCAGATTCTTTTATATGTATGGATCTTTATTAGAAACAAAGAGTCTCCTGGCATATTATTTTATATTCAGGTGATGTCTCCTTAGAAAGTTCTTCAGCCTTTCCTCTATGCATTCTTTCCATCTGTACCTGCCTGCCTTTCTCTATGTTTAAATTTCCACATTCTCCTTTACCACCCCATTTTTTGCCTACTTTTTAATTCCTAAATTATTTTGTTCAACTGCCAGTGCAAGTTTTATGTTACTCCATTAGCTGTGGCAGCAAAGAGATTTCCCTGACCAAACTGAGAAATATTTACCTCATATAACATTAAGTGCTTTGGGTGTTGGGTCTGCTGCTGCTTAAAGAGAACATTTAACTAAAATAGCTTAGCCTGGGCTTGCAAATGCCCAGGTATTATCCAGCAGCACTGACTTAATGGACAGCACACTCTCCCCTCGGATCATTTCACTGATTCTAATCAGTTTGCTCCTTGGCTACAGATAAAAGCTGAACACCAGTCAGTGTTATAACAAAACACATGAAATAATAATGAATTTTATAAGGAAATATGAAACTTCCAGGCTTTGGAAATCCTTCCAGGTACTATCTTAGCAAGACTAGTGTTCAGCCATGTCGTTGAGTCTGTCTCTGCTGTTATTTCAATGGCTCCTCACTGACCTGCTCACTCAGCACTGAATTCTCTCATCTCACTGCACAGGATGCTGGAGAGCAGCTGGTTTGTCTGGGTCTCACAGATGAACCATATCCCAATGGATATCGACTATGACAAGAATTTGGACTGGATGTCTACTCAGGTAAAAGGTTTTTCCTTTCCTAAGAATTGTGGCCATGCAGGTACAAATTTTAACCATAAGCAAGTCTCCTGTTGCCTTAAGGGTGAAATCTGTTGGTAGCTGGGAGGTGAAGGTGAATAGGCTGATGGATTCAGTCATAGAAAAGGTAAAGGAGGATGGCAGTCCTCTCATGGGCAATCCAAAATGAAATCCAGGTGGAGCTCTAAACATACTCTGACCTGTCTCTGACTTTGCTTTCCTTTCCCTTCCTCTAGCTCCAGGCAACCTGCAATGTGGAACAGTCGCTGTTCAATGACTGGTTCACGGGCCACCTCAACTTCCAGATTGAGCATCAGTGAGTACTCACCCCAAGAGTGGATTTTCTTTCCCCTCCTCCTTTTTAAAAAATATTTTTCCTTATCTCTCTTTCTTTTCCCCCTCCTTTTTCTTTCCCTCTGAATTCCACAAATAGTTGTGGGGCACCAATGAGTTTGTCTTTAAAACTTTAAACTCTTAAAGAGAATCATGTAATTCAAAACTTTCACTGGACCCACAGGATGACAAGAGAAAATGGAACAGGGGCGGGAGCCATGCAAGCAATAGAGTCAATGCCAAGTAGTAGGTTTTAAGTATCAGTGGAAATATCCTGATTCAGGAATTGTTTTTAGTTTGCCACAGGAGCTTAAAGCCACCTCTGCTGCCTTTTTCATGCTCTTACTCCACAGAGTGAGATGTGCAAGGATGAAGGATGGGCTTATCTTCTCATCTGGAAGAAGGGAGGGAGGGGAAAGTTGTTTCTTCCATAAACATAATTTATTTTGGAGACAAACTGTGGAAAAGAACAGAGGGGAAAGCAGAGAATTCCTAGGAGATCCTTGTGCTAAAAGCACAGCAGGGGGAAAGAGGAGCTGGGAGCAGCTACAGCCCCTGCTCCTTGGGAGCTGGGTGATTCCTGGGAAGTACTAATGACTAGGATTTCTTAGGAAGCTTGCCTGTCTCCTGTTCCCAGCCTGTTCCCTACCATGCCACGGCACAACTACTGGAAGGTGGCCCCTCTGGTGAAGTCCCTGTGTGCCAAGCACGGCCTCGAGTACCAGTGCAAGCCTCTGCTCACAGCCTTCGCCGACATTGTGCAGTGAGTAAAAATAAACCCCCAAAAACTGCAAGAGGATGCAGGAGAGACTGGAATCCTTAAGAGCAAGAGTTGTTTTGCTCTCCTTTTACCCTCTTGGGCAGGTGGTGACTTTTGGGGATGGTGCTATGCAGACCTTGTGGGTCTCTCCCAACTCAGCTTATTGTGGGAGTCTGGGAAGTGAGCACAGGCAAAAACCCATTCCCTTGTCCCAGCAACACTCCCCTGAGCAGCCCTGTGAAGTGTCCTCTCTTTCTCCCAGCTCCCTGAAGAGCTCAGGAGAGCTCTGGCATGATGCCTACCTGCACAAATAAAGGACAAGGCTTGGTGCTACCAGTCACAGTCTGCAACAACTGCATTGCCAGCAAGCTGAGGGGCAGGAACCACAATGGACTCTGGTAGAAGACAGTGAGTAAGGACTGAGGGATAAAATTCCAATAGAAATGAAGCTGCCTGGATTTTTCTTCTGTTTTTTCCTGGGGCTATGGTTCAGATATGTTAAGAGTGGGCAGGGCAAGCAGAAGGTGAATTGTTAGGAGAGGGAGGAGCTCTCTGCTGAGTCTGAGTATTTCTGAGCCTGGGCATGGGCTCAAATCAGATCATGGACTGGTGCAGCTGCACACACACTTAACTTCATGGCAGAGGCCTCTGACCATAATTTTTGTTTGTTTTGTTTTACTGTTTTCCTCATGCAGAGGGTTTAATGCTTAACACAGCATTTGCTTACTTTAATTTGAAACCACAAAGGATTTTGGATTAACAGGGTGTTCCAGCAATGTGCTTAAACCACACTAAATTAGGATAAACTACAAACAACACTTAGACTGTAGCAAGTGCATATGCAGTGAATAAAAACAGAAATGTGTTTTCAGTACTGTTCTCCAGAGCATCCTCATTGTCATAAGGCCAAGAAACACATGGGTTAAAACCAGCTCAAAGCCTCTGCTCTCTTCAAAATCTATCTGGTTTTAGGGGGGTTCTTCGTACTTTGAGTAGGGCTGAGACATGTGCATGCTCCATGTGCACTCCCCACCGATACAGGACTAAGATTATACTACAGAAAGGTAAAAGTAAAATAAATCACCTATGGACACTTGGTTAAATCCAAAAGTTGCTGTTGCAGCTAAACCAAGATTAGATCAAAGTTTGGCTGTGGCAGGCAGAAGGTGAATCAGTGAAAGAGGCTGGTCCAGGTACTTTGAATCACCCTTGAGAGGCAACAATATCTTTCCATTAATTAGTAAGAATGCCTGTTCTTGGTCTCAAGTGAGTACTACAGTGAGTATATACTCAGACCTGAAATAAAAGATCAGCTTTTGGAAAGGAGAGTACAGGAACAACAAACTTTATTTGAATATTAGCAATTGCTACACTTTTTTCCAATAATTCAAGGTTAATAAATAGAATTCTCAAAAGGTTAAAAGACATTAAAAAGTCTCTGATGATGCAACAAATGGCCTTTGTACTACTTGTGCAATGATTGGCTGAGTTACTTAAAAACCTTTAACCTCGTACAATCAGCCAGAACAAGGGAAAGATTTGCTATTAAACCATTTTTCATGCCTTGGAAAAAGTGCAATTATGTTTAAAGGTTAACAGCACAAAGTACAATGCCTGACGCATGGGAGTAAAAGAAGCAATTCCCAAAAATCCAGTAGGAGAATTAAGAAATAAAGCAGGAGTCACAACAGTTATCATTTACTCACCAACATGTTTCCACTATTTTAAAAAGCCTTTTAAAGTTACCTTAAGCCACCTTTGAAAATTATTTATTGGGTAGATGAAAGGCCTGATTTTGAAGATCATAATTTGATTTTTAGACCTTTGACATCATTTGGCTCGTAGTTCAGGACCCCTACAAGTCAAAATACAATTAAAAAAGAGAGCTGTGAATGTTTCCATTGTTTGAGTGCTCCAGTGAGGACAGGTGTGCAAGAGGATTGAGCAAGACTGAGATGAAGGGCTGTGGATAAATATGGAATAAAGCCTAAGCAATATATGGATCAATGCCAGAGCAAACAGGAGCAGTTGCCAAGCTTTCCCTGGGTATCTCTGACCAATCTTATCAGTCTGAAATGAAAGGCTGCCTGCATTTGCCTGCACTCCCTAGGGAAAATATTGAAAAGCTGGATGAGATTTTACAAAGCAGATATCACTAAGAGGCTCAAAGAAGGAAACATATACAAATTAGTCATATAACCATGAACAAACAAAAAAACCCCACCCAAAACCAAACCACTCTACCACAAAAATGTCATGGTAAGTGAAAGCAGAGTGAAAGGAAAATCAGCAGCAGCAGTAGAGCATCTTCCTTCAATGTGAACAATGATGAAAACAATACAAAATATTAACTGGCTTCCTCTAAAATACAGGCTTGATTCCTGCGACTCTGAAGGGCAAAATTCTATTCTTTTCTTACAGTAGTATCTTGGAATCAGAGGGAAGACAGGTCCTACTTGAAATAACACTGAAAGTTTAAAATTCAAAGTGAAGTATTTTTCCAGTAGAATCTCTTAGGAAAAGTACTGAGTGGCTGAAGCACCTAGGACTCTGCACACACACTAAAGCAGGGAAAAAGAGACTTCTTCATTCCTGGTTTTCCAGCTTCCCTCCACAAAGTTGAGAGTGCTTTTGAGACGTTGTAGACAACATAGGAGCTATGATTATATAGGAATTCTGTATTTTCATCCTGTTTGGGGAGTGTCACAATTGTAACTTAGTCTGTAACCAGTACCTTCCATCACCCTCCTTCCTCAATAAGTCTTACACCAGGTAAGCACAAGGTGAAAGATTCCCAAGTATTAAGAAGAGAATGATACAATAGTTGAGGTACGAAAGTGTATCCACTTCTGTTTCAATCCTGAATCAATAATCAAAGGGACAAGGACTTGTTGCACTGAGAAAAAAAAAAACCTCAACCAAACAATAAAAAAATAACAACGCTCCCACTCCTGGTAAATGTTTAAGAAAGGGGAACCTGAGAGAAACAAGCAAAGAACAAATACTGAAATTAACAGACACAGCAAATCTAGATGAAGGAGGTCCGTGGTTCATCACATGCTATAAAAAAGGAAATGAAGTTTTCCTTCTGACTCTGTCCATTAGAGATTTACAGTATTTGAACCATTTTGAGTAGTAGGATGTAAAAATATTAAGTGGGGTTTTTTTCATTAAAAAACTATCACTTTATCAAGCTTCAGTGTGTGATCTGAGAAGAAATTTCAGCCCAGCTGTTCAGGGCCTGCAGTGCAAGGCGAGTACCAGCTGCTCTGATCTGGAGTTTGACTTTAGGTGGAATTCCAGCATAAAAGTCCAAGCTTTCATCAGACAACTAAACCACACAGGCTCTGCAATCCAGGCTGCAAAAGGGTCATAATGATGAGTCAGCTATCAAATACTTCAGTTGCTATTTTTAGACTATTGCCTCCTTATTCAGTTTTCATTTGCTTTCCCGGACACTGTAACAATGCACCACTTTATAACCTTTTGCAAACACAGGGCTGGTTTTGGGAATCCTCATCTTTCTGATCCATCCCAGCTGGAATGATCCTGAAGGATGATGGCAAAACTGCCTCAAATTAATTTACAATAATCAAAATAGAGCCTCAGTTTTTACCAATTCTGTACAAAATGGCCTTGGGCAAGTGCTGAGATTTAATCCTTAATGTTAGAGTTGAGGTTGTGCTCAAGTCCACCTCTGCCATGACCTGTGTCGTGAGCACACCCTTTTGACCCCAAACATCAGCTCAGACTGAGCTCTGCAATAGTACCCAGGGGGCAAAGATCAGGCTTCACCATGCACTGCAGACCTCCATGTAATTTGCTATCAGCAAGTGATAAGAACACACAACACAGTAGTGGATGCATTCACTTCTGCAGTACTGAGCTGGACCCCACACCCCACAGCAAACTGAACTCAGGGTGTGGACTCACAGAGGGTTCATTCAGTGCAACCCCCTGTAGTGAACAGGGACATCTGCCACCAGCCCAAATTGTTCAGAGTCCTGTCCAACCCGGCCTGGAACAATTCCATGGATGTAGCACCCACCATCTCCCTTGGAACCCTGAGCCAGCACCTCATCACCCTCATAAAACATTTTGTGAGAAACAGTGACACAGATCAGATCTCCAAACAAAGAACAAACAGCCTTTTTCTGCAAGATGAGCAACAGGTATGGAATGTTTGGCAAAAAAAAGTGATTGGTTTACAGTGAGCTGAAGTTATAGATACCCACACACGGCTTAGCAGTCAATTCCCATCAATTGCACTAAGGAAAGGAAATCAGAGCTTTTCCCAACGTCTCTGAAGCCCTGAAAGTCTGATCCAAACCTACCTCACTCTTTCTCCCCACATAACATTTAGCAATCATCCTCATCTCCTAGCACAGCTCACTACAACAAATGGGATTCTGGTTTTTGGATATTCGAGTTCAAATATTTTGGGGAAGGGAAAATAACCTAGGAATGAAGGCCCATTAAATGAAGAGGTACTCCTGGAGAAGCTGCAATTTCCCCAAACAGTTTCAAATTCATTCCCAAATTCACTGCTAGAGCTGTGCATCTAAAATAAAACAGCAATTAAAAAATGTTGAGCAATTCTGCTTTACAGATCATGAAAGTATATTTAAACAACCTGGCAAACAAATATATGATTTTAATTGAGCAGAACACAAAACCAAAACAAAACTGCTGGCAGGTCAACAGTCTCTTTATTATCACAAGAAGGAGCTGTAAAATGCATTTATTGTCTTATTTGAAAAAAGAGCATTATGGTTCTTGCAGTATTGCCTAATGCTCTCCACAGCTTTGGGAAAAGCTAAAGTTGTTTGTATAACACTTGTTACAGCCAGTTTAGCACAGAACACAGCACATTTAAGTAACTTAAACACAAATGTGGGGTTGAAATATGAGTTTTTAAAACAAAGGCCCAGCAAAAAGTACATCCAACCTACAGCTTCTGCACCATCTCCAGCAGAACAGATGAAGGGATGTATAAACTTCTTAGATTAACACAAAGGATTTGAAGAAATTTGCACACAAAACATGTTGCCAAGAGATTTTTCATTCAATTTATTTCAGAAATAAAAGAAGACAATATAAATCACTTAGCAGACACAATCAAAATCAGAACAGGCTTTGTCTACTCTTTTCCAAAACTCACTGGGACTCTCAGTTCCAGTTTCCAGTGGGAAATATTCCCACCCAATCATGTAATCCCACATGCCTGATTAGATAAAAAGCCAATGGTATCCCAGAATACAACAGGTTATCAGTTCATATTATTTTACTGCACCTCCACCCCAGATAATTTTTCACAAGAGGTTGGTAGATCAATTAATTGCAGAGCAAGCAACATTCTCCAAAATTTAACAGAACAGCATTTAGTATCTACCCTTCTTTAAGTGCCACCATTCCTAGGAATTCACACTTAAATCAGGAAGTAATCCTAGTCAAAATACAAGGCAGACCCAGAAATGCAATGATTATTGACAAATCAACCCCAAATTGCTATGATTTGAAATTTTTACGTTCCCCTGAGTTAAGAGCAGTAGCTGGCTCTGAAGTGCTTTGAATTTAGCTTGGACAATCATTACCCCATAACTGGGGTTCCAAATTTTTTTGCACAATTTAACTAAACTGCAGGTGCTGGGTAACATTACAACATGCCTCAAATCAGGTTTCAGACATTTTCTAGATATCTACATTCATATCTACAAACATGCTGCTTTAATTAAAGGATCACATTGAAAATCAGCTCTGGTTCAATCAACAAAGAGCAACAGCAGATTATTGCAGTAAAATAACAATTTTAGCACCCACTGGGAATAGTTCTGAAAGTTCCTGAGCTTGAATTTCAATATTTATGCATTTGAAGGTTTATTTCGCAAGTGTTTGGCATGTTAATATTTTTCTATTTAAATTCTTACAGATTAGAAAGAATAATTTACTCTCCTACCCCTGAAAGGGCTTGTAAGGTGTAATCAAATTAGTTGAACAGTGCATGGAATAAGAAAATATTCTTTGCTACCTCCCTTATGTCAGTTATATCCCAACACAGCATTAGTAAGCAAAGATTATCTTAAAATATATATTGGGAATAAAACTTGAACTATATTTAGATTGAACTTTGTAGTTAGCTTTATCTCTATCACAAGGAATGAGACATACCAACATTTTACTCAAACTACTGGGTATCATTTTACTTCTGGAAGGCCAGAAAGATGTGTTTACAAAAACAGACAGATAATAATTTTATTAAAAATACTGAACAGCATCAACTTTTTAACAAAGTTTCTCCATGGGGGCAATCACAGTATCCTTACACAAATTCTGTGTGATTTAACCAGGAAAGTTGTACAACAAAACAAATGAAGCAGTATTTTGATTAAATCTCTGTTTGTTCCTAGAAACAAAGGCAACTTCTTATCATGAGTTGTTTAAAAATCCCATAAATTGTTACCAAGCAGTAAAGCATTAGTGTTGAAAGGCACAAGGATTGAAGCTTGTGTTACCTGGTTTCCAGCACAGACAGCACTTGAGAGCTCAGTAAATCACATCTGTAGAACACTGTGCTTGGGCCCAAGTCTGCTACATTCTCTGAAGTGTTGGACAGGTTCTTGTGCAGCTGGAAGGACTCAAAATTCAGAGCAGCTCTCTGCAGACTTACAGGTTGGATCTTTCCTTGACAGACATACGAGTTGTGGACTGTGTGTACGTTCTAATTACATCCTGAAAATAAAGCAACAGAAAAACTCAAAGCAAGTTCCATTTAAAGTAGAGAACTGCAGGAAAAAAAAAAAAAATCAACTGAGTTGTTATTCTTTGGAGCAAGCACTGAACCCAGGAAAGGCTTGTGGCAATGTTTCATTACCATCACAAAGGGTAGGTAACCAACATGAATACATTTTAAACCTTGCACAGTTACCTTCCAGAAATGCTACAAACCCCAGCTGAAACAAAGTATTTGTACATCATCACTAGTAATCAATATTTAATTATCATTAAAGTGATACTTCCTTATTTGCAATTCTATAAGCACTGACTTCTGGCCTTTCGATGAAGACTAATTTCTAATTTCATTGCATTTACAAGAGAAGTCAAAATAATTCACAGCCAGTCAAAATGCAGCTAAAATAAATACCATACCTTTTTCCCACCCTCAGCATTGTATTTGTCCAGCAAAGCCTGGATACAGGCTCCATATTTAGGATGCACATCAGTGAAGTTTTTCACCTGCACAGGAAGACAAACAGAAAAGGCAACAAGAACTTTTATTACTACATTTCAAAAGGATTCTTTACCACATTTCCTGGGCTACAAGCAGGAGGAATCATAAGGAACAAAAGTTTAATAAACAAGTTATGAACATCTTCAAACATGATTTGTTATCTTACACAGAGCTCATTCCCAATTTAAACAAAGCTGCCCTGAGAAGGATAAGGATCCAATCTCTCCTCAGCCCTCACTGCCTTTTAGTTTAGGGCAAAAACTTACTCTGACAGTCATCTGATTTTTGAAACATCAAGCTAAACACATGCTCAACATCTACCCCATCCTTCCCCCCAGGAAAAAATGACTTTAACATGTTATATTTTGTAAATAGGCACATATTCAAGCATGAGAATTCCTGCTAAGAACAAATCCAGCCTTTTCAGAGAATTCCTGATCTTCCTTTCCAGAAGCCATTATGACAATGTTACTAGATTGATAGAAAACCTGGAATAAACCCCAAAGAGGGCACTTACAGCTCGTTTCTGAATGAAGAGTTGGGCATCCTTCAGATGCTCTGCAATGTTCTTACACAGCCTCTGGCGCTCTTCCTCGTTCAGCACTTTGAGGTAGAATTCTCTTACCTGGCCATTGGAAAAAAAAAGGTTTATTTTGATATTCCCAAAAGTAAGAAAGAATAGGTTTCACTTCCTAGTTGACCAACACTCAAAATACTCAAAATGTTTAAAAGGTAGCCAATCTGTGAGGGTTTTTCTTTGGCAGCCATGCCAACAACTCCTTCTCCAAACACTAATGGCAAGAAGACAAGTCACAGCCTCTACATAACAACGCCCAAAATCTGAATTTTGGATTCTGGGAGATCTCACACCAGTACACACCCTACACACTCCTCATGTGTGCCAAGCAGCACAAAGCCTTTCCACACCCCCACCTGGGTCACATTGTCCTCGTTGGCACTGTTGAAGCGCTGCACGTCCCCTGAAGCAAACATGCGGCTCTGCTTGAACTGGGGCTGATCCTCGGGACCAGTGAAGCTGTTTGGGTAATAATTTGGGGCACCACCTGGGGAAAAAAAAAGTAAAAATCCCCAAACCAAATCAATCAGATGGCACCACTTTCAAGTAAGTCAGAAGACAGAGGATGCTATTTGCTTGGAGGAATCTTAAATCTCTTACTCAGCTAGAATTAGTTTTATTAAAAACAATTTTACTGTCAACACCTTAAAGCCATTACTTAACAGCATCTGCTACAATGAGAATTTCCACAGCTTTTTTAGGGAATATTGACCAGATTCAAAAATAATAAAAGCTGGCCACCCCCACAACAATATTTTCCAATTATAATAGACAGTCATGGTTAAAGTCTAAGGCAACATAAAAATACAGTCATTTAAATATCTGAAGTACTACAATGCTTCCCTGTTTAGGGGCTGTATTTTAAACACATAATGAACTTAGAGAACTGCATAAAAATAAACGCATCTGTTCTGAGACAAGAGCAGCTGCCCTCAAGTTCCTGTTTTTTAACTATTTCCCTCTCCTCCCTCAGCAAGTGTCTGAACTCATAGCCCAGAGGAACACATATTTTGGTATGAGCCACAGCTTAAGTACATCCTTGTTTACTCTCAGGTGGAAAACAACCACTATTGGGCAAACCCTGACAGAACAGAAGCTGCTCAGTAGAGGCAAAGTGACAGCTTGCCATTTTCACTTTTGTCTTTCACAATCTCTCAGAAATCTGAAAGCAAAGCAGTTTAGTGAAGTAGACCAAGCATATCCAAGTCAGTCTTTAAAACCCGTGGGTTTTCTCCCACAAACTCCTTTTCTGTTAAAGGCCCTTTTGTTAGGTTTTAAACACATCCTAAGCTTTACTTGATTTTTATGCTTTTAAACAAACTCCTCATCCCATATCCAAATATTCCAAGTCTCCTTTACTGGATTAACAGAGAAGATATACATGCATTCTACACAAGTATGCAAAGACAATAAACATGGACCTTAAGCCCCCTGTGAACTGAAGAGAATGCCGCAGCCCATGCCCAAGTATCATTCTATTGAAAGCCGATTTCCTGTCTACCTTGGTTGTCAGAAACAGTCATTGGCCCATCCCTCTGGTAGTTGGCAACTCTGGCTCTGAAGGGACAATTCACAGGGAGCTGGAGATAGTTGGGGCCCAGGCGGTGTCTGTGGGTGTCAGGATACGAGAAGAGGCGTCCCTAAAACATTGATCACAAACATTAAGCACCACTTGTTAAAGACTGTTAAAGACATGTCAACTCAAAGCTTTCACAAGCAGCCAAGTAACCAACGCTCCTCAGGTCAAACCTCCTGTTTACCTGCAGCATTTTGTCAGGGCTGGGCTCAATTCCAGGGGGCATGTTGCTAGGGTCATAAGCCATCTGTTCCACCTCTGCAAAGTAGTTGGCAGGATTCCTGTTCAAGACCAGCTTTCCCACAGGGATGAGAGGGTAGTCACTATGAGGCCAAACCTGTAAGACGCAACACACAACCAGTAAAATCAACATTATTCAGAGTATTATGCAGTTTAATTGCCAGGCAGAATTCACCCAATTTAAGTCTAGACTAAGAAAATACATTTCCAAGTTTCTTTTCTCCTAATAAACATTGAGAAATGTCATATTTCAATAAGCCTTTTGCAATTAACACAGAGTATGAATACAACTTATTTCATCATCCCAGCATAATCTCAGCACTTGAGTACTTGAACGAAATACCCACAGGCCCTTGAAAAGCTGCCTAGGGAAGCAGGGTGTGGGTGGAACTGGTGACAGAAATGTTTTCAGCTCCTTCAAAATGCTTAACTGGCTTAACTACCTTTTCTTTGCCATCTGAGCTGCACTTTTAAGTTCAAAGGTCTTTAGCCACTCAGGGAGAGCAGTGTAAGAGGTAAAAAAGTTTATGCAGTTCAAGTTTATGTCGGCATCTTTCAGTGAGGCATTCCTAGGAGCAGCTATTGGAAGTGGGACAAAATGAGACCAGCAAGGCTCAGGGTGTGACTCTGATCTGAGATCACACTTCTGAAGTGCCATGGGCTCTACAGGCCTGGAATCAAGCCCTATCCATATTTCCCTGAGGAGAGTAACATCAGATATAACATGATTACAGTTTCATCTCTGGAATTTCTGGCTCATCGTGGCTCTACAATAAAGAATACACTTAAAAACTCCCTGAAACTGAATATTCCCAGCAGTATCAAACATACCTTAGTCAAATCAAAAGGATTAAATGGGAACTTCTCTGCTTCTTCAAAGGTCATAACCTGAATGTAGAAGGACCATGAAGGATAGTTCCCCTTGGCAATGGCATTGTAAAGGTCCCGTATGGCATAATCAGGATCAGTAGAAGCCAATCTTCCTGCTTCTTCCACAGAAAGGTTCTTGATGCCCTGGTCAGTCTAAAATCAACAAAAGCACCAGTTACAGCATGCAGCAAGTACTATAGAGATCATTCATCAAAACAGATTCTAATAAGATTTATAATCCAAGAATGAGATTGT
>PYHW01009597.1:155715-168802 GCA_013186435.1 Turdus rufiventris
CGCGGGTAGCGGGAGGCACCGCCGGTAAAGCTGCGCTCCCGGCCTGCGCCCGCCCCCCGCTACCTCCGCCACCAATAGGATGGCGGCCACCCACCACCGCGAGCTCTGATTGGTCTAGAGGCACGTCAATCATGTGCGCAGGGCCCCGCCCATCCCTCACGCTGTGGGGCAGAGGCCGGAGGCGCTGTGGCGTCCCTTTGAAATCCCAAGGAAAATCACCACTATGGGGCTGTAATCCCACTGCTGAGAGGCCAGAGCTTCCAAAAATTGCTGATGGTGAAGGCATTGTCCAGTGACAGAAGGAGTCACAGGTTTGGGAAAGCGGCGCGTACTTACGGAGTTTCTGAGGCAGGGTTTGTTTCAGCGCAGACAAAAATCTTTGTAAACTGCAAAATTAAAGTATGTAACTCTATAAATTACATCGGTGTGTAACTATATACGGGCTCACTCCTATATTGGTGCCTGAACTGGGGTACAGGTGGTTCACTGACTTTTGTCACATGCACTCGATAGTAAAGAGCATTTCTTTGGTGATTGGATTTTTAACCTTAAAAAAGCACCCACTTCTGAATTATGTGCTTACACTTACAAACTGTGAGCAAACATGACAACCGTAGTTTTGATACTATTGCGGAGGGTCCCTGGCTTGGTGCCTAATGCATGTACTAAGGGTGATAAAAGTGATTAAAAGCTGGTTATTCTTCCAATTTCTGAAGTAAAACCTTGAACAAAGCTAATAATCCCTTTTAAACTCCTTATCTGCAAGATTATATCTACATTCTTTCTCTTAATAGATAAAAGAATAGCCTAATTTGTTATTTCCAGTAGGCAGTTGCTTTATCTGGTATTTGTTATTATGGATCAGAGGGTTAAAGCTCCCAAATTCAGGTCTGTACTATACACAGAATATCATTACTTCTTCTCCTTTTCTTCAGAATTAAGAACAGCAAACTCCTTTCTTTTTTCCTCCACCCTTTACTGGGACATTTCTTTCGTGTCTTGAAGCCTCAGAATGTTTCTGCTTCAACATGATAACCAACATCATAAAGAAGGGCAAGGAAGATCACTTATGTCTCTCATATTTTGATATAAAATATACATCAGCAGACTACACCTACCACGCCTAGATTTAATATTAGGATTGCCCACATAATGTTTTTTTAAATCAATAATTGCTATTTCAGTTTGCTTAGCCAGCAAATGTGAACATTTCCATGAACAGTTAATATTTGCTTTTCCTTTAAAGTTTAACACTTTGAATTTTAAGCAGGTCAACATGTTTAGATAAACTGGCTAGAGGAAAGGATTTATTGCATATACCTATGTGTGTGCTTGCATAAAAACCAAATAAACAAGAAGAGATTAAATGTTGGCTCAGAAAATATGCAAACCCCAAACCAAAACCATGGGGAGAGCAGGTGGCAACACCAGTGGCACCTATTGCAAACAGTGTTTGTGCTTCAACTTAACTAAAACCAAGTGACTGCATTTCATAAGAAGGGTCACACACAAAGCTCAGTGTGACACAAATATTTTTGTCTCTCATCTTGCTCTAACTTTATGTCTTTTCAGGAAAATAAAAAAGAAGTGGGGAATGCTGGTTTGAATTCCACAGGTATCTGGCTGTAGGTGTCTTCATTTATTTCCTTTTCCCCCCTCTCCTATCTCGATATTTGTTTCCTGTGGCACCTTATTTGCCTCCTGTTATATATCTGCATTAAGTAAACAAACTTCAAACAATTCCAAATTAATCATCTTTACTTACCTGGGGAGACTGGTTCTCTGCTGCCGCATGACTTTCTGAGGCATGATCCAAACCACACTTTGCCCTTAATTAAGATTTGGGGAGATTAAAAGACAGAGTGATTAGCATTTGTGTTTTGCTGTATTTCAGGTGAGTCTAAACACAAACTAAAAGGTCAGTGTCACACACCATTGTGCTGTAAATAAGGTTTACACATAGCTCAGTGATCTACACCCCAGGGAAGGATCTGGAATTAGTTGAGTTGCAGGTCAGTAGTGCCTCTTGCTTTGCTAATTAAGTTCCACAGGCACCCCAAGCTTTCATCCTACGTCTATCAGCCCTCTCTGGCTGCCTTGCTCCCTACTTCCTCTGTCATAAAATCAGAACTCCAAATGTTCCCAACATCACTACAACACTCTGAGTGCCTCTACTGCAGAGCATTTAACTCCAGCACAGAGCATGGGGCACAAGGTGACTTAAAATAAGAGATCAGAAAAGAAAAGCATGAGAGAGAGCATACTCACTTCTTAATTAAACTGATTATTGATGAGAACATTATCACAGGATTAGGAGGCTTATTCACCCTTCTGCTAAAGATGTTCAAACTTATATCCTCCAGAAGATCCAATTTATGCATCTGGAAATGAGGCTTGGATACATTTTCTACCCTGAGCCACAAGGAAAAAGGTCAGAAAAAACATTAAAACTCTGTTTCAGGCTCACATAATAAACATATAATTGATATTACTGAGTATATTTTCAGTCACCAAACAAATTCAGCTACTGCATGTGGATCAGCTGTGAAATAATAAAATGAATCTGTTCTCAAGACCTTAAATTGGTCTTTATCAATATTTATATATTTGCAGTACCTCGGGAACCTTTTCCACTCATCCTTCTGCTGTCATGCCTGGTGTAAGCATCAGGGCACAGAAAAACATGGAAAGAGCAACGAAGAATAACGACAGAGGATTGAGGGGTAGGTGTGGCAACTACAGACAGAAGTGGGTTGCTGTTCTATTTTAGAAAAAAACAGAGATTTATGAATAGAAACAAGAGATTAATATCCTTTTTAATGCAATAAACAGAACCTTCTGTCTGTGATGATTCCCAGCTCACACCCAGGGCGATTTTATATCTCCAGCTGGCAATTACACAGCCACGAAGTTCATGCTGTGGAAAGTCAGCCAACCTCTGGGTGACATGTGCTGAGGTGTTGGACATGGTCTGTGGTGAGCAGAAGAGATGGAACAAGAGATGGGTAATGATAAACTGGGGATCTCTGCCTCTCTAAGATAGGTCTGAACACATTTGCAGCTGTACAGCTTGCACTGTACGTTGCCTTTTTAATTTTGTGTTTTCAGCCATCAGATCTAATGGAAAACATGGAAAACACTGAAATACATCTTCAGAAGAGGTGGGCTTTAAGGGATCATTGAGGAGACAACAAGGTAAGCAGGCAGGAAGTAAAATCTGGCTTTTATGGGAAATAGCACATTGGACTGTCATTGGACAGAGTGAGATATGAGATGCACAGAAAATGTGAAAAAATCACTTAGAAGAAAATCAGGGAAAGGCAAATAGGAAACTTTACTTTGTGTTTGTCATTTTTCACCCTCCTTTGCTGTAGTTATTAGGGAAAGGTCTCAATTTAAATCACTAGGAAAAAAATTAGCTTCAAATATAGAAAAGTGTGTTAGAATATTTATATGTGTCAAACAGGGTTTTCTTTGCTTGTCTCGTTCTCTGTAGACAAGAATGACTTCAGAGATTTTGGAGTAGTCGTCTTCAACCTTTGAGGTTTGTATGGGGTTAGTAAATGCCAGTGGTCCTCAACCTAGTCCCTTTTAACCAAAAATATACTTTATTTAATCTATAATAATTGTTCTTAACAATATATTGTTTTTCTTAAACTACTCGTGATCATCATTATGAAGTGTTTCATAATTAGGGCTGGAAAGACATCTGCAATCTACTCCTTGAGATTAGGAAAGGAACAAAAATAGAGTAAGAAATGCAGCACTTCTCAGGTAGTGGGGTGTCCGAACATCTTTAGCATCCTGGATACCTCACTTCTGTGTTTTTACTCCTCAAAATTGCATCATTAAAACAATTTCACATCATAGACACACAGCTCTCTTTTGTTAATGCAGATTTTATTTCCTTTTAGTTACAGCATCCACATGAATGTTTTTCTCTGTTTTCTCCATTGTTCTCTGTGTTATTAGCAGCATTGTCTGAAGCATCTACCCAGTGGCAGTTCATAAAACCTCAATTTCGCAACCTGATTTTTCCCATTAAAGCTTCATTCTGCATCAGAAAAGATTTAAAGCTAAACACAGGCATATTTTTGTTCTGTTGTTACAATCAGAAGCTCTTAAGCTTTTAAATGGGTCAACCCTCAGTATGACTTAGTCACATGTTCTTTAAATTAGTCAAGTGCTTAATTAGCATGCTGGATGTTTGCATGTATAAACATAGATGTCTGATCCAAGAGATACCTTGGTACAATAGGTGTCATTTCATGTGCTCCAATTCCACAGAAAGAAGGGAATCCTAAATGAACAGAGCTTGAATCTGCAGAAAATTAAAGGGAATTAGAAATGTTGTCTGCCCAGCAGGACTGGAAAATCAGGCTATTATTTCATTGCCAGGAAAAATCAGATATGTGCCTTTCAAAATTTTGGAGATATGTGTATAGCTAAATGCATCAGTAGGGCTCTAGGCTAATACACAGAGATTATTGATATAATTCATTAACATCAGTGATGATGGATTTCAGCGTGGTTTGTACCTCAAATTTCAATTAATTTGGTACTAAACAATGTAAAAATTTATTCTTTACAGTGGTGGTTTCTGAATTTCTGTGGGAATATGGGATCATGGCGCTGAGTGGAAAATAAAATCATCATAGCTTATGGGGAAAAAAACAACAACAACAAACACAGTAGCCAGTGGAATGGCAACAAACCAGATGGATTTGTGGTAAGCACAGCAAATATGGATGCTGGGAAATAAGGAAAGGCAAACATGTGGATTTGTGAGGTACTGAGAGAGGAAATGTCACCGTTTTTGAAAGCAATAGGAGGTAGAAATTCTCCCTTGATCTACTCAGCAAGGCACAGCTGAGAGGTTTGAGCCAGGCAGCCGATGGTGTTTGGGTATCCTGGGAAATGCTGGATTGATGCCTTTCTGTTTCAGTGAGCTGGGAAGGATGGGATGCCCTGCAAGCAGAGGGACATCCAGGGCTCTTACCAGGTGACAGTGGTGGCAGGCACACTTGGCATTTGTGTACCAGAGCATCAGCAAGCACTCCACATGGGTAGTAATCCACTCTACTGACTGGATGGGTCAGCTTCCCATGGAATGGCTGCAAATTCCCAGTGTAGAATGCAAGATCTCATCAAAATCACATTTTTCTAGGTGTTTATAATCCAAATATAGTTTAAAATGTTTTCTCTTTCAGTCTTTATTTTGTCCTGAAAATACACACACACACACACAGAGGCACTTTAATATATTTAAATTTATTCATTTTCAGTGTCTCTAGCTGATTAATACATGCCAAACATAACTGATTTTTAAAAGATAGTTTCAATGACCTGTAAAATACAGGCAGTTTTTAAAATCGGCTTTATTCTAGAAGATGGATGTGGCTGTCTCTTGAGGTGCCCTCTTAAAGAGCAGTAACAGCCACTGAAGTTTGTCCCTTGAGGTGGTGGCAAATAGAGCCCAGGGAATAATTAATCCTAGGGCACCAGCACACTTACCGGTATTGCTGGAATTGATAGGAGCTTCAGTACCTTTGAAAATCTGATTTTATTTTGATGTGGATATTTTAGCCTTATTTTTTCACTTGAAGTAGCTGCCATTCTCAGTCTGTTTTCCATCATGAGAGGAGACATCTAAGGCTGGAAGAGTGGCAAAAAGGAAACCACCTGCTTAAACATCTTCATTCTGACAACATGAAAGGCTGCACAAAAATCCTGGGGTTAGTGGGATATTAGATAAATATAAAATAACTCTTCCAGCCTGGACTAATTGATCCAGCCTAGTGCCTGCCATCTGGCCAGCAGTTTGCTGGTGCCCTTTGCCCCAGCTGTCAGCATTTGAGTTGCTGATCCAGCCATTGCCTAAAAGCAATTAATTCTAGATCATTATGGGTTGCAAAGATGGCCGTTGTTTTGTTTAACATTTACACAACTGCCAGGAACCTGCTTCTGAATTAAAGTCCTGGACGAGCCTTGGCTGTTTTGGCCATAGGTAGGTGCATGAAAAACAAATGGTGGATTTTTTTTTCTTGCTCTTTAAGCCCAAATTCTCTTCTGTACATTTGACCTCATTTTTCTGTTCATAGAAAATTCATCACCTCAAATATGTAAATTGGAATTATGGTAGCTCAAAATATACCAAAGAAACAAAAAGCAAAATAATTCCGTAATTACAGGGTCTTTAGTCAGACATTTAGTCCATTTTTACACATCCTAAAGACTGCCAGCTTTTTATGTATTTGAAGAGCTGTGTTTCTAAATGTTAATCTTCCTTACAGAAGTTGCTGAAATAATTATTTTGACCCATCATGGGAACTGTAACAAATTATTAGTGTGCTTTGGGTTTCTTTTTTTCCTTGGAGGTTGATGCTAAGCTACCAGGTTAATTGACATGTTTCTTTCCAGCTCCTGATTGCTACCTGCGCCCTGGCTGGAAGTTTACAAGATATTTATAAGAGGTTTACAAGCCCTTTATGCTACCAAGAAACTTAAGATGTAGGGATAAAAATGAAATACAGATCATAACTTCCAAACCACCAAACTCATAAACCCTCCTGCACAGATCTACAGGGATCTGTCAGCATTCCTACCCAGCTTTGGTCACATTTCCTATTTTCCTTGGATTGAGGGCAGTGCTTGAACAGCACAGTTGGCTCTTGACTTGTAATGTGGGCTTCGAAACAATATTAAGAGGAATACACATTTTCCACATTGTTTTTTCATTACTTTCGGCCTAAAAATATTTGATAATCTTTTTTTCAGCTACAAGAATGAGCACTACATCATATTAAGCATGGAAATTTGGCCTAGTTTTGACGACCAACTACTTTTGATTCTCCCAGTGTGTAAACAACTCTTTTACAGTATTCCTCTGGTTATCATATTATTTGAAAAGGTTCTCTTTTTTTTATTATTTTTCTTTTCTTTACGGTAGAGAGGTTCTTTACTTCTTTTCACAACGTGCTAATCCCTCTTCTGTTTGGTTTTTATCCATACATATTCCTGAAACTGAAAATAGTTTTCATGATATGGAAGGCTGAGATTTCTTGATTTTCTGCATGACAGATTCCTGAGAATTTTCACTGTCTTCTTCCACAATGATGGTTTCCACCTTTTCCTCCTTACCACTCCTAGGGATTGCAAACAGTATTTCCTATCCCATTGTACTTGAGAATTATTTTAAGCATTCCCCTGTGGACTGGAGGCAGACCTGGGTCTATCACCCTCTGTTTTGATACTTTTGAACAGGGAGGTTTTGCTGTGAACCGTAATGACTTATCCTACAATATCCACCCTTCATTCTTCATTTAATTCAATCCTTTTGTCCAATTCTGACTCACCATTTTATTGAGTGCTGATGGCTCCTGGCACCAGCCCCACTTTTACTGAATCATCCAGACTGTTCCTGTATTTTTTTGGGGAGCAGTTTCTGGCTGTGCAATGCACAGAACACTAGAGAACATTGTGACTCTTCCACACAGGTGATGTGTCCTGGGAATTCCTTCCCAATGATGCAGGCAAGGGGAGAAAAAGGGAGTTGGTCATTGTCTCCCCATTGCTTCCAGCATGTGTTTCATCCTGAGTGACAACAACAAATTGGCTTGTGTCAGCCATCTCCTTGTTGGAAAAATATTCCTGGGTTATGTGATAGCAAGCAGCCCTGTGTCCTAACTGGAATTAGGGATCCAAGGATGTGGATGGCTTTATCTTTATTCAGGCTGCGAGGTGGTTTCTGAGCCAACAGTGCTCATTGGCATGTGCATGTATTGAGCTGACAATTAGAAACTTTAGTGTAGGATTGCTTCCCTAATGATTTTCCCCCAGGACTTTACTTTTTGAGGTTGGAATTACACATGCTCTTCTGCTGTAACAATACCATGGTGGGATACACATTCTGCATCTTCACAAGATGGGTCACATGGCAAGAGATGGTTCATTCACATAAAAACTGGGAAGGAACATGCTGGAAAAGTGTGACCAGTGCATTTTGGAAGGTGCTTTCTGGCCAACATAGTAAGTTAGAAAGTTTCCATTAATTACTACACTCACTTGGCAATAAATGTCCAGCTACAAATTCCTGCTCTCAACATATTGAGATAAAATCTTCTTACTGAAAAAGGCTTCTAAAAATTTTTAAAAGGGTAATATAATTTAGTAATGGATACTAGAACAGTGTTACAATATTATGCAGAATAAAAAGATTTCTTTGAAACTATTTTACAGGTTCTTTGAAATAGAAACAAAGATTTTCCCTCTTATCTCAAACTTTCCTGTTTTAGTGGCCTATTAGTGGTACAAAATTTGGGTTTCTGGCTTGTTTTTATTTTTTAAAAAGTCAATATTAATGGTCATGCTGGGTGAGTTATATCCCACTTTTCACATAGGACTTAAAAATTTTAGATGTAAAATTCAAATTTCAGCCTAATTTTGGGCAACTACTCATTTATTTACTAGATTAGAATTGCATGTCATTGGTCTGAGGTATTTAAACAATGTGAAATCTACTTCAAACTGAAAAATTTGTAGCATTTTACTATAGGTTTCTTTCTTTCTTTACTGTAGGTTCCTTCTTTGTAGGAAGGCAAAGTTTTCTGATGTTTAGTGGAAAGGGTGAAAAAGCTCTCGAGTTCACCAGAGAAATCAGACATAAGAAGATCAAGGATCATAAGGTAAAAGATTAAGAAGTTCATAGCAAAAAGAGAATTCTGCAATTAAAGATGGTTCGTTGTGGGTTTCCCCCTTATTCTCACATTTGGCTTTTTTTAGGAATTATTTTGTTGCTGGAAATACTGATTCATTGTAGGGATTTTTTTTTCCCCCACGAACATGTTTGAACTTTACAGGATATGCACCAATTCACAGTGAGGCACCTGAAGCCCCAGAAAGTTTTTGATCTGCTCCTCAGCTGGGGCAGCAGGGTAGAAAAAAACAGTGGCAAAGTTTCACTACCGCGCTGCGCTTCCTCTGGTGGAAAAACCTGTGCAGAGGCGCTGAGTCTGTCTTGCCAGTGAAGAGAAAGGGATGCTCCCCCTTCCAGAGGCTTTAGCCTAAGGATGAGGAAATGTGGATGATACAATTCCTTCAAAGCCATCTTCCCCTGGCCCCTGGAACTTGCTGTAATAGATAAGGTATCCTAGATACCAAGGCTGAGCCAAACTCCTTAAGAATTTGGTCACTCTCTAACACTTTGGAAGATAATTAGTTAGAAATTAGTTTGTGTCATTGGTCAGTTCACCTTTAGAACTTTTGACTTAGATTGGATGCTGTTCTTTGCATAAACTTTTATTGGCTGTAGTTTCAATCCCCCCTGAACTTACAAATATGACTGTCTGCCCTTTGTTCTGAGAGAATCCTGCCTGACTCCCTTCACATGAAATAAAGATTCTTGTGGAACGCGTCAAGTAAGGCCTCCGGTCTTTCTCTGCTGGCTAATGAAAGCTCCTGAGAGATGGCTGATCGATATTAGCACTCTCAGGTCCTGGTAAAACAACTACCAGAGACAAAAAGAAAGCTTACAAGGAAAGAAAGCAGATTTCTATTTTGAGTTTGATGAACAGAAAGGTGACAGCTTTGCTACCACACGGCCGGGATGTTATTCTGGACATCCTGCACTCTCGGTGTGCGAGTGCTGCACATGCTGGTCCCTCGGTGACACAAGGACCTTGTGACAGTGTGGGGACAGCATCACCTGTGCCACCTGGGCAGCGCCTCGTCAGAGCCCACACACATGCCCATCGCACACGAGGAGTGACAGACAGCCCTTGTTCACACGGCTGTGCTTTCGTCTTGCCCCTCAGCATCCCTCAGCATGTGTGAGGCTCCCACACGTTTGAGGGCAGCCTGGAGCAGTTTAATGCGGCGCTGTTGCGGCATTGCTGCCTCAAGAGGGAGGCAGTGACACGGCAAAGCTGCTAATCCTGTCGAGTTTGGAATTCCTTGGGAAAATAAAGGTTTAAGCACGACCAGGGGAAGCAGAATTCAGGCACAGCCGGTGTAGATGATGATAGAGTAGTAGATAGGAAGGTGTTGCTACACTCGGTGTATTTCAGTACCACAACAAACACTGCAGCTGTTGTCCAAGGGTTCTGAATGATCCCAGGCAAGACAGAGGTGGGTTTTGACCTTGAGCATTCCCAATAAGTTCAATTCTTTTCAGCACTGTTGGCCACTGTCAATAACTACTGATCTCAGCACGGCCTGATAAGCTTTGGAGCACCCACTTCACAGGGCTCTTAGAGGGTAATACTTCATTTGGTTTCCTGGCACCTTCCTGACTGTCCAGAGTTATGAAAAATACAATATTTAGCTGTAATTCTTTCTCTATGACTATTATTTCCATTGGCTTTTTAATCACAGTGATAGAGTCTCGATAATGTTCTCATCAATATTGTGTTCCTGGCTAATAAGGGAGAGCTGAGGATATGAATTGTCTCAGGAAACATGACACACATCCGTTGCAATCAATACACATAATCTGCTCTATCAAATGCCTCATGAGACAGGTTGATATTACAGCCAGTGAATGGCTGTAGTAGTAAGTGCAATTTTGACATGAAGTTCCTACAAATGTGTATTTTGGCACACAGGACTGTAGCAGGTTTCCACACAGACATGATATAGCAGTGGATTCCGTGACTGAAATTATTTCAAGTGCCTCCAAAGAGTTATTTTACACTGGTAGCTACCATACACAGACTTGGCAGGCCTGGTGTTAGATCAGAGCTAAGGATCTGGGTGACTGGGGAATTTTATCCTGTTGTAACTTTATAGCTGGATGTTATAAATTAGAAGCTGTTAAATGCTGAAGAACAACATAATTGTCTGCAGCTATTTAGTAATGCCTGATGGCTCTCAGAATGTTCTGGTTGTTTGATTCCTGCATTAGGAAGAAAATGCAGGCACTGTAAAATTTTAATTAATAGTAAGAGTGAAATGAGAAGAGGAGGTTTGGAAAAAGAGACCTCAGTAAGTTTCAGTACACACTTCATCTTGAATATTGTTGTGTGATGAAGTAAATATTCTTTTACTCCTTTCATTTGAGCTGATTCCAGGTAAAATATAATTCTCCCCACCAATCCTCACTGATAAGATTTCTGATAGTGATTGAGACAGTCTGATACAAAGTTTTTACCCAGGAATTTATTGCATTTTAGTCTAATCTTTCTTATTCTGACAGTTTTTGCCACCCTTTGTCATCACAGTCATTTTAATGGGCAAAGTAATCCAACATAGGTCCACAATTTTTGTAGTTCCATAATAAGGCCTACTATAAGACTTGCTCAGTTGTCTGGTGCACTTAAAAGAGCATTTTTATATCACCTCTTGTTTTCATACACTCCAAAGTTCAGGACATAAATGTTCCATACTTGTTGAGGGTTACATTTTAAATCAGGTAAAATATCATTGGTTGTTTCTGAGATTAATTTACATTTCCTACTTCAATTTTTTTTCAGAAAACACCTATGGAATAAATGCATTACAAGTGAAACAACTGCTGGGGAGGGAGGCTCTTTCCCAAATCTAAAAAGTGTAGGAAGCATCTTCAGTACTGCTTTCATTCTTAGAAAGTGTTTGATTGAAAGATACCTTAACCTATATAATGTGTGCTGAATTGAGAGAGATTAAAGACGAAATGAACCAGAAATGTTTAAAGATCAGAGAATTCAGCAGCAGTGCTGAAAGTTTGTGAGGAGAGTCATTCCAAATGTAGGCAGACTTTGGAAAGGGGAAGCTGTGTTGGAAATGGTTCCTCTGCCCTTTGCAGTGGAAAGAACAAGGTTCTGGTGGTTGGAAGGCGCCTCAGGAGATCACCTAATCCAGCCCACAAAGCAGGGTCAGCTAAATAAGTTTGTCCAGGATTGTGTCCAGTTGGGCTTAGAATATCTCTGACTATGTCTCCACAACCTCCCTGGGAAACCTGTTCAGGTTTTCACCTGTTTCACCTGTTCCAGTGTTTTACCACCCTCCCAGTAAAAGGTTTAAATGGAATAATTTGTATTTCCCATTGGGGCTACTGTTTCTTGTTCCTTCCCTGGACATCACTAAGAAGAGCCCATCTTTTTCCTTTTTTTATTAATCAGGTATTTATAGATGGAGATACTGTCCCAGCTTCTCCAGAATGAACAGTCCCAACCTCTCAGCCTCTCAAATGGCAGAAACTCCAGTCCCTGAATCATCTTTGTGTCCCTTTGATGGACTAACTCCAGTTTGTCTGCACTTCTCTTATGCTGGAAAACCCAGAGCTAGACTATGACTCCATCTGAATCTCATGAGTCTGAGCAGAGGGAAGGATCACCTCCTCCACCTGCTGGCAGTGCTTTTCCAGGAATGCTGCTGGCTTTCATTGCCACAAGGATGTTTTCCCAGCTCACATCCAACTTGTTTTCTCAACAGGTCTTTTTATCCAAAGTTGTTTTCCACACAGATTGAAAGGAGCCATTTACCCAGGTGTCAATTTGTCAATGAGGATGTTGCAGGAGAAAGTGTCAAAAGCCTTGCTGTGGTGAGGATAAAATCAACTGCCCTTCCCTCATCCATCGTGCTACTGATGCCATCGTGGAGGGATGAAAGATTAGTCAGACATCATTTCCCCTGCATAGATCGATGGAGAATGGATTGAGAGCAGCCTGGAAAAGACTTTGGGGTGTTGGTTGATGAGAAGCTCAACAAGACCCAGCAACACACACCTGCAATCCAAGTATTCCCAAGTATTGGGAATTCTTCCCTGTGAGGGTGCTGACACACTGGCACAGGTTGCCCAGAGATGCTATGGAATCTCATCCCTGGAAGGCTTCAAAGGCCAGGCTGGATGAGGCTTGGAGCAACCTGGTCTAGTGGGAGGTGTCCCTGCCCATGGCAGGGGCTGGAGGGAAGTGAGTGGAAGGTCCCTTCCAATCCAAACTCTGTGATTCTAAATCACCTTTTTGTCCTTAATGCTTTCCAGGCTCATTTGTTCCACCCCTTTCCCAAGGATAAAGGTGATGCTGACCAGTTTGTACCTGATTGGAACCTGACCAATTTGCTTTGGAGGATCTCTGAAGAAGTTGTCTGTACAGCAGCAGCAGCAGCAGCA
>PYHW01009597.1:177663-193594 GCA_013186435.1 Turdus rufiventris
GTGTGAGTTCTGACTTTGTGCTTGGGACCTGGTGGCTGTGCCTTGGAAGGAGGAGGAATGACCTGAGCCTGTGGCCCTGAGTTCTGCCAGGCTCTGGGTGTGTTAGTGCCTCCAAGGGTAAGGTCTTTTTGGGCAGAGTTCAGGTGGGATGTTGCAAAAACAATGCAATGCTGGAAAGAAAATTAAACCAAAGCAGCAAAAATTATAAGCAGCTACTGAACAACATGGCTAATGAAAGGTAAAACAAGTGTAAATTGGGATACATGTTTTATTTTCTGTTTTTATTTACAGGGAGATGTATATATGCAGTGGTAGAGAATGCACCCAGTGGTTTCACAGGGATTTTGAGACATGCTAATTCAGAATATTAGAGTCTATTAATTTAAAATGCTTGAGAGAGAAGTTGAAATATGAATTTACCATAGGAATGTGATTCTTTTACTTGATCTGCCTATGTCTGGTGCATGGCTCTTTAGACTCTGAGCTGTCAGTGCTGCAAATACATTTTGATATTATTGCCCTGTTAATTACAGCACTTGGGTTGTACTGAACTCTCTGGTTATGGCCAGGCACTCCTGTGTCTGCCAGTCCACCTGCTGTGCTGTTTAATGCATCAGCACATCCTGGTGCTCTGGAGATAGAAGTGTTGACAGATGTTTGGCCAAAGGAAAAAAAAAAATGAGAGAGAGGGGGAAGGGTTGGAATTTAACTTGATAATGCTGTTTCTTCATGTACCTCTTAGCCTAAACACTTGAAGTTCTCCCTGGATGAACTAATCCACAAATGAGTCCTGTGGTTTGCTCAGCTGAGGATGAAGAAAAATAGGGTCTGAAATAATTCTACTTGTGTTTTGAGGTCTTTTTCCTAGAAAGGGTTGAGGGGGGGAAGTGTGTTACCTTTATTCACAGTATGAGGGAGGGGTTTGGACTCTATAAAATTAAACAAGGCATGACTTTTCTTCTCTAATACTAATTACTGACAAACCTTATTGAACAGCAAACATGGGCTTAGCATTTACTGTCACCAACCTTGTGTTCTTTTATATTTCACACTTCAATAATACATGTTAAAAATTTTAGTCAATTTTAACAGAGGATTTTTTTAGAGCTATGCTTTGATGAAAATACCTTTTTATACCTATCACGTGGTCAGAAGTAACTTTTTTATTTCTGCATAGTCATGGTACTGTTTTGAAATGCAGCATGGGGGGAAAATGACATTTCAATAAGCAGAATGTGCTCTTGGTTATCTGAGCTGAACAAACTGGTGCGCTCATCAAGGCCCTCATCAATTTTAATAAGCTATCAGCTCCACAAGTCTTCAGGAAAGCACTGGATGGTGGAAGGGGGGGCATTTTGGGGAAGAGAGCTGCAAATGCAATCAATAAACGAAACTGAGGGGAAATACAAGGCTCATATGGTGGTACAGCAGGTGGCTTGCAAATTGTTTCAGAAAGAAAATAATAAAATAACTCCATCTTCTGGGTTAGTTTGCCTGAAGCAGGAGTTTGAAGCAATTTTGGGGATTCCTGGGCAAGAATTTGGTCACTTATGTACATATTTCCATGCCGAGTTATTATCCTATTCCAACTTTGGCTTCATTCACCTCTGCACCCCCAGCCCACCTTGTGTGCTTCTACTCCTACACAGCCAAGAGCTTGGATTTCTATCCACAAACCCACAGGGACAAATTCTTTAAGCCTACACACTAATGCTTGTACACACATGCTCACCTCTCCTACAAAAACAAACCACCAGGTGCATATCTGCAGATGTTTGTGTTTTGAATTGCGCATCTTATGTTAAAGTACAGAGCAAGTAAGACTAACCTGCCTATTTTTTTTCCACTTTACTGTTTGTCTGTGTTTATATATTAGTGATAGAAAAGGAAAATTATTGATGTAATGATGCTGTCTTAAATGAATTCTTCACACTGCTGATACTGCCCCATGGAAATAAAATTTGCATCCTTTCAGTAAAATTGGTTAAAGAGCAAGTGCTGAAATCCTTTTGTCTAAACTACCAGCAGCAAGTGCTGCTGGTGTTTAGATTTTTAGTGGAATCAATGTTGGTGGCAACTTAACCCTGTGAAACAGAGGAGTTCTTTCTCTTGGAGAGAAAACTCTGTGACCGCTTTTGTCAAGGCCAAGTTGAACTGAGCAGATATTGTTAGGGTCAGGACAGAATTTTGTCTCTAAGTGACAACAGAGTTGTGGTGTTTGGTTTATTGATTAATTGATTTTTCAGATGAAAAAATAAAGCAAGTTTAGCTAAAAGATTAATAATGAACACCTGTGCAATATCTGGGATGCTGTTACATGTTATTTTGTGCATCTGTGTCAGCAGAAACTGAGGATGAGCTCTGAGTGTTTGTATTATTAGTAATAAAATGCAGTGTGTTTGATGTACTTGTCTTCTGGTACTGGAATACCTGGGTTTAAATTGGAGATTTTGCAGCTGATTCTGCTGAACTGAGCCATCAGAGTGGGGTTTTTTTTCCCTCATGTACCCCATCTAATTTCTTATGTGATTTGAAACTTCAGCTCACCTGTTCAAGGGAGAGTTGCTGGTTGTCAATCAACTTCCATAACTGATCTATAGGATTATGGATATCCTCCTCTTCCTTGAGATCAGTGCTCATCCAGAGCATGGATGTCATGTGTATATATATATATATTTTGGGTGTTCTGACATCTTAATCCTCCCTAATTTGGGGTTATTCCAAAAGTAACTGCAGTAGTAACAAAGGGTAGTGATGAATTTTGTATAAATTTTGTTTTGATAATGGGGTTGAGATGAAACAACATCTTTTTACACTGAAAAATCTTGTTTGGGTAGTAATGTTATTGCAATGTTTTCATGCTGTAATAATTTGTTTCTGCTGATATACATCATGTGATTCAATTACTCCAGTTAATGGTCCATTTAGAGCTTTCTTCATCTGTTTGATTTTTCTGTCCCTTTCCCCAGCTTGGTTTTGTAATGGATGGGTCTGCAACAGCTCAAAGGAAATGTTTCAGTTTATGAAGTCCTCTGTTGCAGGAAACATAAGTAAAGTGCTGGAAACACTTATTTACAATAAGCAATTCCAAGGTGCAGAGGAGGATGGGTGAGGATTCAAACAATTAAGTTTAGAGAGAGCCAAAGCTCCAAAGTACCCCCTTGCACTTGGGAAATTAAACCCAAAATCTTGGTGCTGAAGTAGAAGTTGTTAAACTCATTTTACAGTAATGCAAAAAAAAAGCAAGGCCAAAACTGGTATTAATATGTTCTTCACTAAATTGGCCCGTTGTCCTTTCTCAAAGGCTAATGCACTTTACATTTTACTTGAGCAATTTGTCAGTTGTGCCAGCAGAATTCAATAGAAGAGAAACAGAGGCTTGTAAACACAATAAACCCACTGGATACTCTGCAGTGTCCAGTTAATCTTTCAGCTGTCTTAATTCTCCTGAATGTTTGGAAACAAGATGAAAATAATTCCCCATTTACATTTGAACTCTCACTTTGCATTTTGTCAGGCTGAGCTTTTCAATTCAATGTATGTGGTCCTTATTTATAAACATTTCTCAGTGTTGGAGGCTCAGGATTTTGCAAGCTTGACATTAAGGAAAACCTCTCTCCCTGAGGTTTTGCCCTACCAATAGACAGGAGGAAGTGTCCATTTGCACATGTTGAACTATGAGAATTCAGGCTGATGAACAAAAGGATAAAACCAGTAATTTCTGGTGCTCTTCTTGTTTTAATGGGATTGATTTACGTGGTATTTTGAACATAAGTGCCTAAAATGACATTTGATTTAATCCAAATAAGCCTGAGGCAGCAGTAAATCCAGGACATTGGTGGCTCTGTGCTTTCTTCACTTACAAATTGGGGCCAAAGTATTTCAACAGAACTCTTGATTCTTTTCTGTACAGAAGAGCAGCTACATTTAAAAAAAACCCCAATAAAATATGTGTATATATAAATATATAAAATTGGTGGACCTTGATGAGAGCATAGTCAATTTAAGGGTTCCAAGTTCTGGATTTTTGTGGAATACCAGGTTGGAAGGGACTTGAAGGATCGCCTTGCAACCACATGAGTGAGGAGAGCCTTTGAAGAGGAGTTGCCTTGTTTGCATCACAAGATTTGTCCCACGAAAGCAAGAAGAGAAAGAAGAAAAGTTTGTTCCTTTTACCCCAACACATCCAGATTTACCCTTGGCCTTGGGTCACAAGCCAGGCAGGATCTGTGAGCTCAGCCTGGTGCTTGGGAAGGGCTTGGATGCAGCAGGTGAGCTTGGCAAGGCAGCGATGGGCAGGGCACAGCTGAGGTGGTTTTGCCAACCCCTGATTCTGGTGGCTGCACTGCTGTGAGCTTGGGAGATGTGGGATAGAATTAATAGCATGGCAGTAACTCCTGAGGAAAGGGGATGATGTGACTGCTGCACTCTTTGGGAGAGGACACTAAGAATTAAAGTTAAATAGAATTCTGAGCTATAAAATCCTTTATTAAAACCTAATTGTTACTTGGTACTTGCAGGTGAAAACCCCTTAGAATTGTAAATTTCCTACTCCTCATCTGCTCAAAACCTGTTCCCTAATGATGTGTGATTCCTAGTCCAGCTGATGCTGTGGTGATTTGGATTGGTCTTTGCTGTGATTTCTTGTGAAGCATTTCTCTGAAATTGCCCCTCAGCAGAGCCAAAGTGCTGGGCTGCAACCTGGGAGCATCATTAAATCGGGTCTCAGGGTTTGTTTGGTGCTCTTTGTGTGGCTTTGACCCAGACACTCAGAGGTCAGCTGCACACCTGAGCACTTGTCAGTCTTGTTCTGGTTGTTTAATTACTACACCTGGACCATCTCTTTCTTAAAACCTGCTTGATGTTCACATCATGTTGTACTTGACCTGCTTCAAGTCTGAACTGAGCAAAATGCCAGAGCAATCTGTCATGAGGCTGCATTTGGCTCTCCCTGTCCAAAAATTAAAAAGCCTTGATATAAGCAAAAAAAAAAGAGGAAAATGTGCATAGTTATTGTGTAGTGACACTAAAATGCTTGAGATGATGAAGAGTATTTGTGATAGAATCCTGGGATAGGGACAAAGAACTGAAGCCAAATAAACATGTTCAGCTTGTGGACATGGATTTATGACAACTGATAAATTTGCTGTGGGGCTGTGCAAGATCAAAGTAAAAGTTGTTTATGATATTTTGGGGATGAGAGGAAAGGAACACTACAAAAGACATAATCTGCTTGTCCCTTTCTTCAGTGTTTATAACATCACAGTCCATGTTGGATACTTCTGTTGCTTTAATTTCTGTCCCTGTCTGGAGTCTGTTGCTTGGGACCTAGAGAATAAAGAAGAAAATAGAACTCTGTTTATGCTGGGGCTTATACATTAAAAAGATAAGCATGCAAAGGCATAATTAACTATTTTTTTAAAATCCTGTATAGCTCTGGATTTTGTTCTGATTAATTTCAAGATGACAGTGAATCAATTTTCTTCTAATATTTACATTTTTTGTGAATAAAGCACACTACTACTGGAGCTGAAGGACAAGAGTTGAATATTGGCAGACAGCTAAAGTAGGGAATTAGATCAGTTTTGCCTCGTGTTCCTCCAACTGTTTGGGTTTTTGATGTTTTACTGGAATTTAGTAGAAGTCAGTTTGTTGTTTGTTTTGTTTAAATGCTGCTCAGTACTCCAGGCACCCCTGCCTCATGTCAGGTGAAAGCAAAAAGCGGGATTTTGAGCTGCTTTTAGGGAGTTCACTCATCCTGATCCTTGATTCCTCCTACAAATAGTTGTGAGGTTCCTTTTTATTTTTTTCCCAGTTTTTGTGCAATTTCCTGAGATAACACCACAGGCCTAACCAAAACCTTAGGGATGGGTGTTCGTTGTAATAATATGAGATAACATATAATGAAATGTATTTCCTCTGTGGGGGTGGATGCAAGTTCTCTTTAATTGCACATTGAATTTCTGCTCTTTGGTTGAATGTTATCTTCATTCCAACCCCCCACCCGCTTTTGTGCTCAGCTTGCACGAGTGACTTTGTTTAGTCTAGAGATCATAAAAATTTCTCACAAGCTGCACTGATGCAGTTTTATTACGATCTTAGTGTGCTTTTAAGCTGTTACATCAATTTTATAGTGCATCTGTGGATATTTGCATTGAAGGGACAGTTAAACTTAGGGAAGGGAAGAAGGTGAAAAACTATAATGGTAGTAACTAATTCATAATCTTTACTGTTGTTTTTTAATAAACTGTCTCATTCTATTGTCAGTGTATAAAGACTTTCAAAGCTTTTTTTTTCCCACAGGAAGTGTTACGAAAATTTGTTATGCTTTGTCAGCATATGTTGCAACTTTGGCTTGAATGAGTATCATTTTTGGTCAAACCTGAATGAAGATCAGGAGATTAGTCAGAGTTGTTGTCAATGACTTGCTGCTGAAAGAAGCTCAGAGTCCATGCAGGAAGTGCTGCTTACCTCAAAGTTTAACCTTGCTGCACCTGAAGAAATAATTTCCACTTGACTTAATAGGTGCTTGATCAGTTTTTGCTTGTCAGAGAAGACTGGATTCCTTTTGAAGCAATTGCCTGGGTTCAGAATGGCTTGGCTTGAGGCCACATGTTTGTCTGAGGTGGTTTTGTTTTAGTACTTTGTAATAAACTTAAGGGATTTACACCTTGAGGTGGGAGAAGCTTTTGCTTTGGTGACCATTCCTTCCATGGAAAATCTGGATGGGGGATTTAAAGCATCTGTGCCCTGAGGTAGTTTTGTAGCTGTGCTGGTGAGTGCAATGTGGGTGTGTTTTTGTTAATATTATTCCTTTGGAAAAGTGCATCCATCCTCCAGCTCCCTTCTCTAAGGTCAATGCCAAATGCAGAGTCTCTTATTAAAGCCACTCAAGCAAGACTCATGCTCAACGTTTCTCCATGGAAAGCGACCTTGGAATTGTTTCTGGCACTTTTTCCCTGGGTGTGTAATTCTATGGCTCATGTTTTTGTAGCAGACATGTGGAAATGCAGCTTTTTTTTTGTGGGATGATGTATGTGCTGCACATCCATAAATTTGGGGGAGGGTGCTGTCTTGCTTTGTTTTCAAACAGTTGAGGTGACCTGTGACGTGCTGGAATTGAGTGATAAAACTCTGTGTATTTTCTTGTACCTCCACAGCAGTTTGGAATATTCAAAATTCTCCTGTTACAGTGTGATGATGTATATGCAAGGCTGTGTGATTGTGGTTTTTCACGTTCACTGCAAAAGGCCAGAGCTCCCCTAAGGCAAGCACAATTTATACATGAAAATGAATATAGTTTATTAGCATGCAGGTAACCCTTGCCACACAGCCAAGACTTAGATAATTCTGAACTTATGGCAGAAGATACCGAGCTGGCACGGGGCATTTGGCCTTGCACCATCTGCAAAGCCCGCTCTCCAATTTTCTGCTGTTGCCATGGGCTGCAGACTCAGACAGGAAATCATGGTAGGATGGGAAGGGGTCCAAAATACACACAGCCGGTATAAGGTTTGCAGTTAAAAGAGTTTCAGAGAACAGGCTATCTGTTCTGCTCACCAGGCAGGGCAAAGTAAAGCTGCCTTGTGTGCGCGCTCCCGCGCGCTTTAAATGTCTTTTTATATTTTATGCGCTCATTTTTTTAAAAGCTTGAATTTTTTCCACGTAAAGTAACCTGCATAACTTCAAATGATCCATTTATATGTGAGGGGCCTGATTCAGCCCTCGCTTAATTAGTCGTGCTGGGCTGAAAGCAGAGGAGGAAGGAGTAACCACATGGAGCTTGGGGCACATCAGGCAGAGCTCCTGCCTCCCCTTCCCACTGACTTATTTTGGGGATTTAGTTCCATTTTCAGGGTATGTGTATGGCCCATGAAGTGGCAGGGGTGCTGAAGGTATTTGGTTAGTGGAGCTGGGTTGCTTTCTAGCCCAGGGTAGATCACAGGGTCAGAGTTATTAATGCATTTTCCTTGAGCTGTAGGTTAAAATAGGGAATACTGGAGTGACTTGCTTTGGAGAGTAATCAGTTTCCTTATCTGCCTGTGAGAGATAAGGACAGTAATCTGTGTGTAATGAACTGCACAGTCTGCAGAGCTTCCAGTGGGTCTGAAGACTGGTCAGCTTATGCTGCCTTGGCAGACGAGGAGAGAGGATAATTTCTCCAGCAGTTCCTAATTTAATTTTAGTAAAGGAGCTGCTCCTTAACTAAAATTTACTGCAAATCCACGCTGAGCATCATGCGTAGGTGGCATTCTGGATAGACAGAGCAGGAGCTCAGCAAACTTCTTGTGGTGAAAACATGCTTTAAGACTTTCTCTCCCAGGCCCGTCTGTGATTTTTAATTCTGACTCAAAGGAGCCATACAAGAGGGGGGTTTGTCCTCTGGGCATTTTCCAGTTTGGGTCGTGTATCTAGTGCCTCTCCAGTGCTTGTGAGAATGGAACTGTGAACAGGAGTAAGGTGAGGTCTGTGTGTTGCACTGCCAGAGATTGCTGGATGCACTGGTGATGTATCTGTTTAGAATGAGACTGGAGCTACCAATTAACCTCATTAAAAATCAAAAACTTCGATAGGGTTTAACCCTGGGGCCTGGCATCAGCGACTGAGGCAGTTTATTTCCTGACCCTGTATCTTCCAGTAACTGCTGCCTTTTTATGTGCAATATATTGTCAGAAGCATTTGCTGCTTTTCCTTTTTGATTTTATTTAAATCTGACGGGAGATAGCGTTCAAATGGCAGACTGTCTCAGCCAAGCCATCTGCCTGAGCCCTCAGCAGCACATTGTATTCCTGAAAGAAGCATTCTAGTGAAACATCCCAATTCTGAAAAGTTTGAGCTGATTCTACATTAAAAGAAGTGATCCAAAAAGCTGCTGGTGATTTACATGTGAACACTGCCAAGTATTTCTCTGATGAGAGTGCATAACAAAGGAGTGCTCGAGTGGTTGAGTAAGGCTGATTGGAACAATCTGTTGTGGGCTACAGCTCTTTCTGATACTCCACAATGGTGGGAAGCTACTGTCACTTGTATTTTCAATTTGAATTTTGCTTAGAGGTACGAGATCTTTTGTTGTCAGGTCCCTTGAGCCATTTGTGGGGGGGGAGAGACAATACTTCTTGCTTTAAAATATTCATGGAGCTTGCATGGGCTGGCTTCAGCTGACTTTGTCACCCAGAGTGATTTCTAGAAGACAACAGAGAAGTTGTATTTGATTCTTCTTAATTAGGGCTTGATAGACACATTCTAATTTGACTTCTGGGTCTGAATATGGATCTGCATTAATAATCAACTGCTCTCCTAACCTTGCTTTTTGTTCTCAGCTGTTACTGAGGAGTTTGCTCAGGGAATAGCTGGAAAAATGTGTAGTATCTGTTGTGCAGGAATGGTTCATCTGAGGACACTTTTCTGTTGTTCAGGGACGGCAGGTTATTTTCTGGGCTTGCTCTGTGATGAACAGCACGAGCTTTAGGAGACTCGTGTGGGAGTGATTTTTTTTTGTTGTTGTTGGTTTTTTTTTGTGATTTGCTGTTGAAATGAGGCAGGTCATAGAAAGCAGCTGCTTATTTTGGAACAAAATCAGCATAACACATTAAAGAACCCATTAATCACTTAGCTCGACCTTCATTTACTATTAAATAAACTTATTGCATCTCTTGTACGTTGTGAAGTGCCAGGGATCTTAAGATATGTTGTATATTCAGATCTACAGGTTAAGAGCATCAGATAGAGGTATAATAGGGAGTAAAACCAAGAGAGGTTCCTGTTGAAGTACTGGCTCTCCTTTTGCTCATTTTTAGGAGTGGGAGGTGGCTGTATAAATACCTGCACAAAGAACTGCCCTGAACTCTCAGCTTGTGTAAATTTTTGTCCTGGGATAGTGGCTTCTTCCCTTTGTTCAGTTTTGCCAAGACAAAAACCTTCACTTTCCTGAAAGGCTTTCAGTCCATAAACCAGCTTCTGCATCTCCTCTCCCCTCGAAAATCCCAGTGCCTATTTTACAGCAGGACTTTTTCTGTAGTTAAACCCAGAGTTCCTTGGGGATAGCTTTCTTATATATCCCCTGTGTAGTCTTAATGGTATGAGAAGAGCTTGCTACATTATAATCATGTTAACTTGTTACAGAGTTGGGTTTTTTTGAGGAGTGTGAGTAAATGGATCAAACATTAAAACCTAGATTAGTTTTGAGACAGAGGAAAGAATCAGTACATTTGGTCAGAAACCTGCTCTGTAATTGTCTTATAATACATTTGTCTATTCCTGCAAGCCAAAATGGGATCATAACCATGGGATCAAGCTTCTATTCAGCCTTTAAGAAGGGTACTCAAGCAGTATTTTCATTTTATTGGGAGGGTACAGTCGGGTTTGTGTGGTCGTTAATATATAGGAGTTCATAAAACTGGCAGCCTTAATTGGATATAAGGGTTAGTAAAGCATGAGGTGAGCTAGAATGAGATCTCTTGGGGTCTGAGTTGTGCCTCCTCTTAAAATACGCATGGCTTGGCACAGTGAGTAGCTGGGGCTGAGAGCAGCGTAGTATTAATTTTGTTTGAATAATGGCATTCATGTGCCTATGCTAATGAGTGTGTTCTGCTGCCCGTCCTGCAGATTGTGGACTAGACTCTGAGCTTATTGCACATCTCTAGTGCTTATTTCACATCCTTAATGGCTTCCTTCTGCAACAGAGCCTGTCTTGATTCCCAGTGATGTAATGGATCAGAACCTGACCTTGCTGCACTGCTTCTCCCACAATTTTTGTGCAGCAATCACACAGCTGTTCACTGATTTTTTTATTATTTTTTAAAATTTTTTTCCAATTGGCTTCTTTGGGATACATTGTTTTTTGGCCTCAACTTCCTAATGTAAGTCATCAGCCACTCTTTGGTAACAGCATTCAGGCAGTGGTGTTGAAGGCTTTAAGTATTTCTCAAGTGTTTGGGTCTGCTCAAAATGTTGAATGAATATTAGATTTATTTTTATTGGTGAGGGATTATGTGCTTCCTTTGCCCCTCTCTTTTCTTCAGTTTATGACAAGCTAAGACAAAAGCAACATTTAATAAAGCAGTGAGGTGTTTCAAATATAAATATCTCATAGGCTTTTTTGTCTCACTAGTGTCATGGATATGTGCTCTCTTATATTTAGCATCAATTGAAGTTCAACGTGTTTCAGGGTTTATTTGTGTTTTTGGGGGATTTTCAAGTACTTTTGATTGATTCATTGTGAAAGTATAGTGAGCTGATGAATTAAAACCAAGAAGGGGTGGGAGGAGGAAGATAATTAAGCAAGCTGGAAATCTCAGCTGCAGTGCACCTTAGAATCACTGAAATGCTGGTTAGTATTTGCTCCTGGAGGTTTTTTAGTCCATTTCCAGTTCTGGCTGAAGTCCTGCCAGAACTAGATCAGCTGAGCAATGGCTTTACATGGCTACATCTTGGAAATACCCCTGTGGTTGATCCCACAGCCTTGCTGAGCAACCTGCTCACTTTTTTAGTGAAGAAGTTTCTCCTGATACCCAGCACGAGGCTCTGAAGTCACTGTTTGTGCCGCTGCCCATCATGTGCTGCTTCTGAGAAGAATTTGACTCCATAAATTTTGTAGCCAGCCTTCAGACAGTTGTAGGTGCTTTTTAAATTTGCATTAGGTGTCCTCAAAGCCAGACTCTACAAGCCCAGCTCTTATACCCTCACCATTTCCAGGCAGAGACCACCTGGTCTCTCTGCAGTTTATCCACATCCCACTTGAAGCGGGGAGCCTAAAATAGTGTTCCCCACGAACCTGCTGAGGCTGCCCAGGAAGGGATTGAGCAAGCTGAACCTCAGGATCAGCTGCTCTTTCTGATCTTTATCGTTACACAGCATCGTGTGTTTGCTCCCATCTCTGCCTCACCTTGAGGGCAGGAGAGCCTTGCAGGTTGGAGGGTGCTGCTGAGTTATGTGGTTGAGGCTGTGTCTTTGTGAGGTGGAAAAAGTGAATGTGGAACTTTCATTCTGTCAGGGCACAAGACTCAGAGAGCCCTTTGGAGTTTCCATAGAGAAATGATTTCATTTCGTGACTGGGATGCTTGCTGCCACAAGTTCCTTTGTACCCATTGGTACAGTCAAAGCTATTCCTGATGTTTAAAAAAACCGAAATGAAACAAAAATGAAAAAGCCACTGCATCGCCAAACCATAAAAAAACTCCCTGAAAACCCCAGCAAAATCAATCAATCAAACAAAAATCCTTAAAGTCTTCTGTGTGGCAATTGCATATTGCATTTTTTTTTTTTTTGCAAACTCACCTGAGTTACAGCTATTGCAGCATCTGAGAAATATCAGTGTTTTCAGTGTCCAGACACCTTCAAAACCAAGGGTTTAAAGTCTGGCTATGAGTCTGCTTCTGCCTGAGATCTGGTCTCAAGTTTCAGTGCTTGTTTTCTTTCTCCTTTCCTTTTCTTTCCTGTTCCCCCCAATCAGAGTTGAAGGCACAACCTGCCTGATGGTTTTAAGCTTAGAAGATGGGAAAGAAGGTTACAGCAGACTCTTTTGTAATTCTTTTATCACCCTTTCTGAATTTGCAGTCACTTATATGAGTGCTGCCTCCATATACTTGGAGAATTGAGGCACTCTATGCAACTGGAGGAGTGAAAAGCAAATATTTTGGTTTCTCTACCCACTGCATTGTGGAGCTTTCACAAAAACCAAAGGCTCATTCAACATTTCTTTGGAAAAATGTGGCTCTAAACACTGCTTGCCCAGGAAAACAGGTACAGGATTATGTTTTAGTCTTACATAACCCTTAAAAACATAATACCACCACCAAAAATTACAGACCAATAATATAAAAGCAAGCAGTTGAAGAGGATTTTATACCAATTAAAATAGCAGTGCTGGTGGTGGTGGTGCAAGTTTGAGTGTAGCCACACTGCTTTTCTTCCAACTTTCATTTATTTTGCTTCTTTGGGAGAGGAAGGGGGATGGAGACCATGACACTGAAAGTTTTTCTGTCTTAACTTGTTCAGCTATTTGAACAAAGCTCCTAAATCTCGAGCTTTTGAAGTAACTAGTAAAAATAACTGATAAGAGTTGTGACTTCCTCTCCTGTGGAAATGTTGAGCTTGTGCTGAAGCCTTCCTTGAAGAGGCTGGATCCCATTATCCAGCAGTGCCATTCCTGGATGCAGGGTTCCCTCAGAGGAAAGGAAAAAGATGGAGAAAGAGTAGACACTTCTTTTTGACATAATTGAAAATGCTGGAAAATGTCAGCAGAGATAATGCTGACTAATGAGGGATAGACTGTAAATATTGGTATATCCCAGAAAATTGTGTCCTCCTGTCTGGAGCAGTGGAACTAAATTGGGTTTGGTAGTAGCAAGAGGGAACTTGCTCCCTACACAGAGATTCATGTCTGTCTTCCTCTAATTGAAGTAACCCCCCTGTGAAATTGCTGCCCAGAAATGACCTCACCAAGGCTGTTTGCTCAAGCTCTTGGCAATCAGTTTTGAATACTTAATGCAGTAGCCAGAAAGCAGCAAAACTCCCCCCGTGTGCTAGAGAATGAGTGAAGTGGTGGTGTTGTCCATTACACCAGAATGCTCTGTAATTCCTCTCTGCTTTTAGCTGAAAAAAAATAATTAAAATGGTATTTTAATGTTGCATTTATTAGTTACACCCTGCCATGTGAAATCCAAAGAAATGGCTCTGTGTAGATTCTAAAAAATGCCAGCGGTTAACTGTGCTTAGCATTTCATATTAATTTGAGTAACTGTAGTGGACTACTTAAAGACAAACATTAGGGGGGAAAAAAATCCTGCACTGCTCTTGTTGCCAGTGAGACTTTGAATTTAGGTGGTTTCATGCATGCAGAGGTAGACTTTATTTTTCCTTCATCAGCTAAAATAACAATAAAGCTCAACTTGGTATATTTATTTAATGAAACACAGGATCCCTGCCCTGATGGTTTTAATCAGTCCCCTCGCTATGCGGTAATTAGGGGTTCTCTCCCTTGGTTCTGTTTTTACTTAACTTTCAGAATCTGCAGCCAGTTTAAGTTTTGAGAGATACTTGCAACTAAATGTTGCCTCATTTACATGTAGATTATCCAGAGGGGACCCTTAAACACACACTCACGTTACAGAAATGCAGCCCCTTTCAGCACTTTCCTATTCAGGGAGCAGCGTTCTCCAGGAAAATGTTATCTTTTGTCAGGAACTAATTCATTCCACTCGGGGGATGTGACCAGCCCTTTGATTCCTAGCACACAAGAGGATTCAGAAGCTGAAGGTGGCTCAGAGCCAGGTTTGCCTGTGTCCCGCTGCCTGCTGCAGCTCTGCTAATTCAGGAGAGCATCCCTGAAATCAGGTTCAGGCTGTGCATCTGTCACAGGCGAGCCCTGTATTAAACACAAGTCCAGAAATGGGTTTTTTCTGACCAGATCCTGTCACTGCTTCTCATCTTTAATAACCAGCTCCCTTCGAGGGACCTGAGAAATGTTGTATTTGTGCCTCTAACTGTGCAGCTGGGTGCCATTTGCTCCTGGCAGCTACGGAATCGCTGGAGACGTGAGGAAGTAGAGCAAATACAGAGCATTTAAAGCTCTCTAAAACAGTTTCCCTGCATAATGTGTGATGTTAAAATACTAGGTGGCAGTTTGGTCCGGTGTAAAAGTTTTATTGGTGTAAGTTTGAGCCAGCCACATTATTCAGGAAGCCACTACTGAGCTCTCAAGCCATCTGAAACGTGTGCTAGTAAAACCCTTTTTATAAAGCAATCCAACCCCATGCAAGTTTCCCATGTAACTCGTCATCTGTGTCCTAGGGATTTAGCTGCTGGGATGTTTAGGCTGCTGGTTTGTACAGGTACTCTGCTTGTAAATCCAGGCAGGAGTGAGCTTCTCCCAGTCCCAAGATTCTGGAGAAACCACCTCTGCATTGTGCTGGAAGATATTAATTGAACTTTCCTCATTGCAGAACCCAGTGTTGTGTCTGGTGTCTTCTCTACAAGTGCAAATATCAAAAAACCTTCCCAAAAATTTGACCACTGAAGGGATGACACTGAGACAGTAGAACTGGAGTTTGGAATTGCAAAAGGGGAAACAAAGTTCTCTTTTATAGCTTTTTATCTGAGAATAGATTAATAGGTGATTAAAGAATTTGAGTTGCAAGTACAAGTCAGTAGCTGGAGAGGTCTGGGGTCAGAGCTGGGACAAATGTTACAGAAGCATTGCTCCCCAGATGTGGATATACGCTTAAACTGGTTTCAAAGGTTCCATGCCACTAATATCCCCCTGCTCCCATGCTTGGGAATACTGATAGTTGTCAAATGTGAAATACCCTCCTAGCAGCGTTAGGATGAAGTTCTCTTGTGTTCTGAAGGCAGTGGGATCTCTCGTTACTTGTCTAAAAAGCTGTTCTGATTCTGAGCTAAACAGATCTTTCCAGGCTTCTTCACTCACTTCTTTGATCAGGTTTGGCACTTTTCTCTTTCATTCTGTTGTAATTTTTTTTCTTTGCAGCTCAGCTGCTCTTAATCACAACAGCTCATGAATTTGGGTACATAGCTTAGCTCTGACTTTGAGGGGGTCTGTCCTTATATTTTATCATAAATAACAAACCCAAGAAACTGGCAGTGTGATTTAAACGGTTTCAGTAGGAAAGCTTGTTGTGATGCATTATGAGAAACTGGTTTCACTGGTACCAGTAAGTCTATTAACTGCAGCTTAACTTTAAACTTACACTTACTGCCCACAAAAAAATCTCTTAAAGTTTTTAAACACATAAAGGTGATTTTCTGTTGTGAAGAAGACATGGATATGTAAGTTCTTTTAAAAATATGTTTGTGGAAGAGCTGCATGTGAATGTTGTGGTATGGAAACCAAGTGGGGGGGTGGAGATTGCAAAACAAACTGCTCAGAATTCTTCCTTCATTTTTCTCACCCAAAAAAAAAAAAAAGACCAGA